>JANTPZ010004629.1:0-18184 GCA_025593235.1 Vachellia pachyceras | reverse complement strand
GAGAAAATAAAGTTTTTCATATGGCAAGCAACCCATGAGAGAATTGCTACCAATTCCCTTCGAGATAGGAGAGGGATGTCAATAATGGGAGAGTGCCCTTTTGGGTGTTTATGTGAGGAGAGTGTGATTCATGCCCTACGAGACTGTGAGAGAGCAAGAGAGGTCTGGAAAGAATTTCTTCATACTAACCTTTTTACTGCTTTCTTTTCTCGTGATTTACAGGATTGGCTCTCATGGAATGCAAATCACCAACCTAGTAAGGCCAGATTCAGCCGATGGCCTTGGTCGAAGATATTTACACATGTATGTTGGACCCTGTGGAAGACCAGATGTACGCAGGTGTTAGACAATACTAGAGCATCCACAAAGGAGATCTTCCAAGAGTGTATGTTCCACATCATGGAAGATATAGCTGGGGGAAGATTTATGCATAAGATTTTTAGAGATACATCCACCATGGACATACATTGGACCCCACCGTCGGAGGGAGTACTGAGGGTGGATGTCGATGCCTCCGTTCGAATGCCTGGCCAAGCTATGTGTGCTGGACTCATTAGGGATGACCGAGGTCGTTTGCTGATGGGCCTCCAAAGGGAGTTGGGAAGCGTCACAATAACCGCAGCAGAAATTTTGGCAATTCAAACAGGGTTGGAAGTTTCTAGAACCTTGCAGCTAAAGAACATTCAGCTCTTCTCAGATTCTCAAGAAGCAATCAACATTCTACTTAAGGATCAATGCCCTATCCATCAGTACCGTCAGAAGATTGAAGCAACTCGACATCTCCTCTATGGAGACTGGAATGTTGAGGTTTATTATGCGCCTAGAGAAAGCCTAATGTGCGCCGACATGCTGGCGAAAGAAGCTGACCCAGGAAACCCCTAGATACATCTTCTTTCACAGGTTTGGCCAAGTTGCAGGGAAACCCTACGGATAGATCAATCTTTTGTGAGGGCCCCAAGCCCTGACTTGGTTTAATACCTCCTCTTTATATCAAGCCTAACTTGCCTTTGTATCCTTAAAAAAAAAATAATAGATTGTAGAGTTTATCACTTTTAATTAACACCTTAGTCACTTCCCAACTCCCCGTCTCATCTCTACTGTGTTCCCATAACTTTTGAACGCTAACCTTTTGCATAAATGCCCCATGATTTCTTCATCTCTTTCTCTCTTTCGTATATTGCCCTCTCTCTCTCTCTCTCTAACGTAAACAAACAAACCTACTCATTTCAATCATCCAATTTGGTAGTAGATGGACTCAAAAGCTCTTTCTTGGTTTCCCTGAAAGATTCTTTGTCCATTTCTTCTCCACAGCATATTACTGAAAATTGAGATTCAAAATCAAACCCCAATACATGTTTCTCTTTTCAAGCTCAAGCTTTTGAACTCTCCCTCATATATACTCCTCTGTGTCCTTCTTCGTTATTCACCCAGCTAAAGCAACATGAGTAATTTTCTTGTTCTGTTCCTGCTCATTTGGGCATCAAGCTTTTCTCCTTCAGTATCTTATTTTTTTACAAATGCTGAAGCTGAATCTCCAGGTACTACTACACATCTTCAGGCATTTATCTACTTGTCTCCTTCTCAATTTTGAGCATTGAAGTTTTCTGCTGGATTTGTGTTTGATATAATGCGTCGATGATTTACCATCAGTTCGAAACTTAAGAAGCTCAAAAGTTTGAATCCCCACCAAAATCCCTCGTCTTAACTTTTTTTGGGGCCATGTATCACTGTGGAATTTGGATGGGGTACACTATTTAAGTATTAGCTTACTGTATAGAAGATAACTTCTCTTTGGTTTCTGAAAAAAGCAGTGTTGCTGGTAAACAAACAGGGAAATTAGTTAAGCCGCAATTTTTCCCTTTTGAGTCTAAAACCATTTGAGGAAATAAATAACTATGTTTTTTGTTCTAAGAATTACCATTTCAACCATAGATCTGGTGATACAAGTGTACAAGAATAGACAATAGAAAGTCGCCTGCTTTCAGGGGTTCTCCTTCCCACTTGTTGATGCTAGTGTCAATTAATTGCTTGATCCTGATGATACAATTCAGTTATATAGTTCATCAGAATCACACCCCCCCTCCTTATATTCTTGTGCCATTGTCATTTTTATCGAAGTTTTGACCTTATTTAATAATCTAACTCTGCTTATTGATCAACATATATATGTGGTTTTATCTCTCTTGTTGAACCAGGTGTTGCGGAGGTTAGAGTAGGGCATCACCAGAATTTAAACAAGAGAATTATAATAGCACTTGCTGTTTTTTCTGCTCTTCTTGTCTCAATCTTCCTATTTTTAACATATATCTGGTGTCATCGGCACAAAATCTTCACAGTTCCCAGTTCTAAAAGCCCTAAGACCATCGGTATCTACATTTTGTTTTGCGTTGAGAACTTCTTTCTTTCTGTAGATCATGAACTCATAATTTTTCTTTTCCACCCTTCATTTATATGTTTATTGAATTTGCAGTAGCTGCAAAAGGGGTGTCACTTAGCCCTGTTGATGTTAAATTTAATTACTCGAAAATGGCAGACAAGAAGAGTTCAATTGCCATATTTGACTTTCAGTTGTTAGAAGTTGCAACCAACAACTTTGCCAAAAGTAATATTCTGGGTGAGAGTGATTCTAGGCTAGTGTACAGAGCTTGTTTTAATGAGCATCTCAAGGCAGCTGTGAAGAGAGCAGATAGCAGTGCTGATAGGGAATTTGAGCCAATGGTCCTTTTACTATTTATATTACAATCTATATTTCCTGGGATATGATTTTGCTCTTTACCGAGTTTTGCCTCCAATTATTGGATAAATTTTCAGAATGAAGTGAATTGGTTAAGCAAGATTCGGCATCAGAATATCATTAAACTTCTTGGATACTGTATTCATGGTGAATCAAGGTTTCTTGTATATGAAATGATGGAGAATGGATCGTTGGAAACTCAATTACATGGTATCATTTTTCATCTGTTAAATGAGAGGAAGTAGTATAATACTATATATAGGGTTCATAAGCATAATGTTTCATTTGCGCTTACGATTGTAGGGCCTAGTCATGGGTCATCTTTAAATTGGCACCTCCGGTTAAAGATTGCCGTTGATGTTGCCAGGCAAGTCCCTGAACACTGCAACGGTTTCTGATGCTGAATCCTTAGTTTTGATCATATGGGCTGATCTAACAATCACCGGTTCTTTTAGGGCATTAGAATATCTCCATGAGCACTCTAATCCTCCTGTGGTTCATAGAGACCTAAAATCTTCTAATGTTCTTCTGGATTCTCACTTTAATGCCAAGGTCAAATCCAAAATCATTGATTATTTTTGCATGTCCTTGCAACTTAATTGTTTACTTATGCTTGCTTTTGCTGAATTTTGATTGATGCAGCTATCAGATTTTGGGCTTGCTGTAAGTTGTGGGATGCAAGACAAGAACATACAGATGTCGGGAACTTTGGGTTATGTAGCACCTGAGTACATATCGCATGGTACATAAGACATACCCCTCCAGACTCCAGTCCTATTTATAGGCACTCCTAGCATATTTCACCAAAACAAAAAAAAACTAGAACTAGGTAACTCAAAAAGTTTTATATTTTAGGTAACATATTTCATTTTAGGAAACTCAAAAAATCAGGTAACATATTTCATTTTTGTTGATGTCAGAGGAAAATAACAATCTTATATTTTTTCAGGTAAGCTAACTGATAAAAGTGATGTATATGCTTTTGGGGTTGTCCTTCTAGAGCTTCTAACAGGAAGAAAAGCCATGGACAAGACGTCCTCAGACCAATACCAATCCATTGTCACATGGGTATGTTATTTCACATCATGATGGGCGTAATATACTACCTGCAGTCCTTTTTATAAACTTCAAATAATTAAATTAGGTAACTCAAAAAGTTGGTTGAAGACAATCAGTAGGTAAAAAATGCAACTTATTTTCCCAGAACACCCTTATTTGTGGAGAGGGTGAGTGAGTGAGAGAGAATGAATGGAAAAAAAGAAATGAAAGAGACATGTAATTTTAAAAATGAAAAAAAAAAAATCCATTAAATGCTTAGATATCTCCCAAGTGTAGCTTATAAAAAGGACCAAATTAAACACATTCAAAAAATTGAAGTTTATAAAAGGGACCGGAAGTTACGCTGCAAATTCTTCAGTTCATCAGGGCTTGGTGATTTATTAGAAGATGAAACCTATGACTTGAATGCAGGCCATGCCTCAGGTAACTGACAGATCAAAGCTTCCAAGTATTGTAGATCCTGTACTCAGAAACACAATGGATTTGAAGCATTTATTCCAGGTTCATTGATTAGAACCACCATGATCATGGTTTCCCTTCATAAATTGCTGATAATCTGCAAGTTCTATAACTAGTGTTAACATTCTGCAGGTTGCTGCAGTGGCTGTGCTTTGTGTACAACCAGAACCAAGTTATCGGCCACTAATAACCGATGTCCTGCACTCTCTTATTCCTTTGGTACCGACGGAGCTGGGAGGGTCTCTCCGAGTTTCAGAATCAGTCGGCTCTGAGAATTTGCACTGATTCTGGAGATGTTTAAAACTCTGATATTGCTGCAAAGTTTGTATTTTTGTTTACGAAGAGAGATAATTCATTATCATGATTTTAGTGGTGACAGAGAATGATGGTTTGTAAATCCTAGTGAATCTTTAAGGTTGCATACTATTTTAGGACGCTTTCAGATGAGCTAGTGGTTTTCTAGTTATTGTTGTTGCATAACAATCGCAATCCTAAGCTGAAAAATCAGCCTTGAATTTTGTTCTCTCCCAGACATTTATAAATTTCAAGTGAAACATATGGTTCTTATAGCAAGTTTAAAATATCAACCGTGCTTTGGACCAAGGGAGAAATACATTCTACCTCATGAAATTAAGGTTTAATTACAGTTAGTGTATATCAATTTTAAATGCAACAACATACTTTGGCTCCACTAATATGAGTTGGTTACAATGAAGAGACTTTGACCGTTTAAATATGAAATCTCTGGTTTGAATTAATATGAAAGTAAAAATGTCTCAAATTGAGTTTGAATACTCGAATATGATCTAATTAAATAGTGATATGAAAAATACTAACTTCAAATAGGATTGGGACTCAACATTTTTTTGAAATTAAATATGGGTATTACATATTGCAGGAAGTATGAGGAATGTGTTGTATCATTCACAACTAATGAAATGTTTTGTTAGTTTGCATGTATTATATATATTTTTCCTAAGCACATATATCTTCATATTAAAGGTAATTTTATTTAGCGCACCGTCAAACACTGAATGTGGACATTTCTCTTTGAGAGGATTTGAATTTTGAATCATCATTTTGTGAAAGATTTATCCCTTTCACTAGATCCAACCCCATTGATTGTTTCAATTTACAAGCCAACGTTATGTCAAAAACTAACAAAACAAAATTTTACAAGTGAAGGTTCAATATAACTTGGTATTTTCAACTTCGAAACAAATTTCCATGAACCTTAATGATCCATCTAGTATTTGTTTGGGAATTCATTTTCTCCAACGGTGTACGTAAACCAATATAAAACCATCTCGAAATCCATAAAAACCATATTAAAATCTGTAAAACCATCTCGAAATTTATAAAATTAACTCGGAAGCCGTAACTCCTTTCTCCAAACGAATTTCATAAACACACGCAAAGAGAGACTTCAGTAGTGATTTTATTTTATTTTATTTTTGTCCTGGCCAAGAAGCGATTTCATGATTGAAAATTCCAAGGAAAACAGCAAGAAAGTGCTATCATCTGAGAATTTTTTTCCCGAAAGCATCAGTAGATTTCCTTGAGATTTACTGTCATGGATGGTGATTTCCAGACACAGATTCGGATATTTCTAAATTAGATTTTGGTTTCCACGGTCCACGGAGAGGACAGACAAGACATAGAACTTGCTTTTCAACCGCCATTAGAATCTCCGGTTCTCTCTGGTAAGAGTTGTTTAACTTATTTAGAAGATTAAAGAAATGAAATAAATTGGTTAATTTGAAAAAATATAACTTTGATCTCCAAAAAAATACCCTTTGGTAATATTATATATATATATATATATATCAAATTATAAGTTAATTAAATTAATTTGAGAAAAAATGATAAATATAGGAGATAAAATGAATCAAGATATTATATTTAACACTAAATCCAACTCCTTAACTAGCTCTTATATTAGATATTGGAGTAGTATCATTTACACATACACACCGGATCTGGCAACTCTAAGGGCCCATTCGGTACGCAGAATTGTTTTTGATGGAAATGGAAATGGATATGGAGTTTAAAAGTACGTTTGGTATGTCTTGAAAATGGATCTTAATTTTTACGTGAAATGACCGAAATACCCTTATCTTAATTTCATTGTTCACACTTCTCATCACTGTTCACCTTCTTCCTTCCTCGTCTTCGCGTGCGTCGCTAGTCGTCTTCGCGTGCTGTCGCTCGTCCGGGTGCTTGCTCGGCGTCGCTCACTGTCGCTCGTCTTCGCTAAGGGTGCTTGCTCACCGTCACTCATCTTCGGTGCTTGCTCGCTGTTCGATCGTCTTCGCAAGGGTGCTCGCTCACCGTCGCTCGTCCTCGTTGGGGTACTGGCTGTCACCGCTGGGGTGATGACAGTCGCCGCCGTAGCTGGGGTGCTGGTCGTCCCCCATCGCTGAGGTGCTGACCGTCACTGCCGTAGCTGGGGTGCTGGCCGACGAAGAAATGGAAGGGTGAGATGGGAATTCCATGGAACTAATTACATTTCCATGGGGTGAGGCATGGAAATCAATTCCACCACTTTTGGTTGAATTGGTTTCCAATTCCAACTCCATATCTAGGTACCAAACATGCTTAGTTGATGGAAATCAATTCCATTTCCATATCCAACAATTCAATTCCACCAAACCAAACGGGCCCTAACTATTTATCTCTATCCAGTCACTGCCTGAAACTTATCTGACAAGAACAAATAGATTTTTTTAAAATAAAAAAATAGCATTGGAAGATAAATCTATGAAAAAAAGCATCATCCTCTAAAAGAGACGACTTGCATAATACAATTTACTTCTCATTGATAAAAAAAGATTCTATTCATTGATGTTATCAATGAATGAAACAAGCAACAAGAATTTCATAACATTAATGAATTATTTATACTCAAATCCTCCTCAGGTCTTCTCTTGCCATCATGGGATGATCTCATGAATCCTCCTCCGTTGAGTTGAGTTGGTTGCATGCACTGATTGTTCCCTAATCCTTCCCTTGCCTAAAATACTGAAAAAACATGTCAATTTCTAGCTGGATATGTACCAATAGTTCAAAAACTCAGTTTCTTCGGATTGTTCATCCGGGTGGTAGTACTGAGCTCCATGATAGGCCTGTGCTTGCAGCAGAGAATATGCATCGTAACCCGAGATGCTGCATCGCATATCCACATGTGTTTCAACAACCGTGGTCAATTGTTGCACCAAACACCATGCTCGTGCCTGGACAGAAGTTCTATGTAGTGCCATTAAGCACAGTAAGAAAGCTTCAAAGGCTTACTCCAATGCGTTATCCTTCTCCGTTTCATGAAAACAGGAGTGTCCAATTCAGCGACGAGGAAGATGATGACGGCATGATCTCCACTTCTTGTATCTTCAGGTATAAGATCCCCAAGCAACAACTACATGAAATAAACCAGCATGCAAGAAACAGAAGAGAGAAATCACAAACCAGAAAGAGTATTTGTTTTTATGTTGGTAGTTGCTTTCCCTGTTTATTTACTGAAGTCACAATTAAAGAAAAACCTGATGACTTGGTGAAAGAAACCGGATTTTGTGACAACAATCCAATAGCCAGGAAGAGGAAACAAGATTTGACAGGAAATAGCACAGGAGGCTCTCCTAGGCGATTGTCCTCTTCTTCAATTTGGCAACCGAGGCTAGAGAGCATCACTGAAGAATGAAATATAAATTTGGTGATCGTGGAAGTTTTGGCTCATGATGATGATATTCAGTGATTATTACCCCCTCTGTTTGTTTTTCCTAACATGACCTTGATGCTTTAAGAATCACAATGCTGCTTCAGCCGCGTGGTCTGCTGCTATTTTCTTTTTTGGATGAGGGGAACCAAAGCACTCTATAGTGGTTTTCTGTCCTGCTTCTATCTCAACAATAACCTTGAAGGTGAATCTGTGAAAATCATCAATTAGCCAGGAATAGCAAGAATATAATTTAATACTGCACATCACATAGTTCAATTTTCCCCCCAACCACATCACCTAGTTCAATTGAGAGAGAAACAGAGGCAGCAAACTGAATCATGCGTACCCAATCATTCGATATCATAGAGACTACTTCTTTTGTTCTTCCTTAAATATGAAACTCTTTCCTCTGACCCATTTCACAACAAATTCAAAACAGCTAAGGGTTCAGGTACAAGTATCTAGCAGCCCTTTCATCTGCATGGTTCTAATTCACAAGAATTTATAGGTAAGCCTTGTTTGATAGCATAAATAGCATGGTATAGTATTGTATAAGCTATAAATCATATTAGCATTTTTTTTTTTACCATCACAAATTAACTGCATCGATCCCCAATATTTGGGCATGTCTTTGACCATACGATGACAATAATTTACAGAATTAAATAACACTGCACTCACGTCATAACATGGTAATAATGATAATGATAGGGGGCAAGTGTGGGCAAGACTAGGTCCAGGCAAGCTCTTGCAAGGTTGTGGCAAGGTTTGACAAGTGCGGGCAAAGATCCAAGCAGGCTCAGGTACTGGTACTGGTGGTGATAGGAACAAAGAGGAGAGATGTTGATATAGGACATGGCAATAATAGTGGTGGTTGTGATGGTGAAGGTAATGATGGTGGTAATAGCGATGGTAACGGACTAATGGTGACAACAATGGACAAATTGATGGTGGTGTGAAGATATTGGTAATCATGCATGATGGTTTTATAGTGACAGTTGGAGTAATGTTTGTGGTAACAATGGTGGCAAACTGGCAATGAATAAAACTTCTAATTGTATTAAGCTTACACAATTCTTCGTGCATACCAACTACAAAAGGAATAAAAACATTGATTATATTTGCTTATACCATCATCCTATCCTATACATACCATCATCCTATCCTATACAAAGTGCACTAAACAGGGCATGAGTTGGTTACAAAATGTACGTCTGAGAATTCATCCAATTAGTATGCCTCCAGGTTGTGTCGCTCCCATTAAAGTAAATCAAAAAGCTCTCTTCCTCAACATAATATACTCAACTTGTATGGTTTTCTACCCAATGTCAGTTTCTTGATAGGGCCCGAAAGGTTTTCATTCAACAGCACTGGATATCCAGAAGTATTCTGCAAATCAATATTGTTCCGAAACTGTTAAAAATGGAGTAACTTTCCCTGGCCGTTATAAAACAAATGTTGACTGTTAATATTTTTTAACGGCAAGGGACAACAGTGCTTCATTTTTAGCACTTCCGAGGCAACATTAAACCCAAAAAATACTTCCCGACATTCAACACTCCTGAGTGAAAACTTCCAAGAAAATTTTGCATCTTTCCCTCTCCTGAAATTAGTTTATTTGTTTCATTGACGTTTGACATTCAGGAGCCAAAACACAAAATGTGGCTTGTGTTGACTCCCAGTATTTTCATTGTTAGAAGCGTACTACATATGAGTTGTTTATAATAGATCACACTGTAGATTGTTTGCAGTTAAGTTAATTTACAGTATAAAATATCAAGCAGGAGTAGTTGGACATTACATTTTTCGATGGCTAGGTCCTTCCTCTTTGCAGCAGTCAAAAAGAGGGGGCTTCCAATGGTTTACAGCACAGGTCTCGTATAGATTTGACCTAGCACACCCTTGCTTCATAACTAAATCCAGAGTAAGTGTTTTATTATAATATGTGAACAGATCACTACACGGAAGAATGAATATAAAAAAAAAAAGAAAAAAATAAAAGGCACAAGACAAAGGAACTAATCACTTCTTCCCCACTACAGCGAAAAAAAGGCCAAAATCAAAAGAAAACGAAGGGATATACTCTTATCTAACTAATCTGACCTTGCGAAAGACCAAGGACTTGGGGAGTACAAAAAACCATTATTGTAAAGTAAAGGACTTGACTTTCTTCCACCAGAAGAAATAATCGAGGTAATCAAATATGGATGTAAACAGAAAGAACAAAAACGAAAAGAAAACAATAACCCAAATGAAATGAATATCCTTGAGAGCCAAGTCTATACCATTTTCTGCGGAACCTGAATCAGAGGCGGTGTCCCATAGGTCTCACTAGTTTTGCCAGATGAACTAGGGCCAGAATTTGATTTTCTAAGTGCTTCCTCAGATTTAAACGATCTCAATCCTCGATTGAAGTTGGGCTTCACCATTTTAGATTTGCTCGACTTAGGCTGAAAAATCAAAATAACTTCAATATACAAAAAGAATGGGGTATCTCTGCATACACGCGTTTGTGCAAAACGTAAAAAAAAATTGACATTCAGGAAACGAAAATTAAGAAATTGGATGAGAGAAGCAGAGGATTACATGGAAGGAGGATTTTACGATTCTGGATGGATCGATGGGTGGAAGCTGTCTGAGATTAATAACAGAATTTTCCAGGTGCGAGTAATTCTTCTCCATATTCGATTCTTTTGGTCGCCTTCTCTGTCCCTTCAGATCTTGAAATGGAGCTGATTCTCTCTGAAAGTGCTCGATGAACAAAGCTTGCGATGAACGAATTTACTAGAAGCTAAGGTGGATGGATATGGCAGTTTAGTTGGTTGAACTGCGATAAATGACATCACCAGACAGCACGACGTTATTATTATTGTATGTAAACTAAAATAAAAATATTTTAAAAATTTATAAAAAGTATCTTAAAATTTTTAAAACCATTTTAAAATTTATAAGAATTGTTAGGCAAACACAAGACATCATCACTCATGCACGTCGAAAGGTACTGATAAAAATAAAACGTTAAAATAGTGTGGCTTCTAATTTAAAATTATCTTTTTTTAAAAAAATTCCTAATTAGCTAGGAACAATTTTTTTATAGGTTAAGTTGCATTTTTACCACTGAAGTATACACGTTGGAGCACTATGTATCCGGAAGTTTTCATAATACTAGATTCATCACGGAAGTTTGTAAAACGCAGAATTTTCATCTGGGCTAACGGAAGCGTGACGGTCGTTTGCTAAATAGAAATATACGGCCACGTCAGCCTCTATATTATTTAACTCCCTAAACCTTTCTTCGTAAGAGCGTTTGCCACGTTGCACTCATTCGAATGCATCATAATCCTCATTCGAATGAAAAAGTCCAACTTTATTTACGAAGTGAAGTTGGAGTGACTCAGTCGAATAAATTGTAGACATGATTCGAATAATAATTTCTAAACCATTGTTTGCAAGTACGGTTCAGAATGTGAAGACGCTATACTTAGTCGAATAAATTTTAGACCTGATTCGAACAATAATTTCTAAACCTTTGTTCCTTTGAAATGTTTAAGAAAGTCTATTTTCTAAACCATTTGGGAAAAATTCGGTTTAGAAATTCTATCATTTGAATGAATGTAAAACTCATTCGAATAAGTTTACTCTTTATAAACGGTTTAGAAAGTTTGAACTTCAAAACGATGTAAATTCTTCGTCTGATATCTAAATTTAAAGAATCACATACCGTTAGAAAACCCTTTGAGTCTAGTTTCAAATGAGATAGGTTTTAACACAATATGATAGATTTTAAAAATTATACCATTTGAAAGTAGACTCAAAGGGCTTTCCAATGATAGGTCATTTGTCAAATTTGGAGCTAAAATGAAGAAGTTACAGTATTTTGAAGTTTAAGCTTTCTAAACTATTTATAAAGAGTAAACGCATTCGAATGAGCTTTATATTCATTCGAATGAGACTTTCTAAACCGCTTTTCCCCAACATTGTAGAAATTGGACTTTCTACAACGTTGGGGAAAAATGCGGTTTGGAAAGTCCGCTTTCTAAACAGTTTATCCAAAATACGATTTAGAAAATCCACTTATTTCAAAACATTGTATCTCCTCCGTCTGAACTCCAAATTTAATGGATAACCTATCGTTGAAAAGCTCTTTGAGTCTACTTTTAAATTAAAGAAGTTTTACAACCATTAGATATTTTTATTGAGAGATATAGTAAAAAACCGAACATATACTAGGAATACGTTTATTCCTGATACATGTTTCGTTTTTTGATAATATCTCTCAATCTAGATATCCAATTGATTTCAAACTTATTTCATTTAAAATTAGACTCAAAGATCTTTCCAAAGATATATTATTTGTCAAACTTTCACATCAAACGAAGAAGTTACAACATTTTAAAGTTTAAACTTTCTATACCATTTATAAAGCGTAAACTAATTCGATTGAGTTTTATGTTGATTTGAATGATGGACTTTCTAAACCGAATTTTTCTCAAACGGTTTAGAAAATGGACTTTCTAAACCTTTTAGAGTGGCAAAGGTTTAGAAAGTGGACTTTCTAAGCCGTTTGGGAAAAATACAATTTAGAAAGTCCGCCTAAACCGTTTATCCAAAATACGGTTTAGAAAGTCCACTTATTTCAAAACGTTGTATCTCCTCCGTCTAAACTCCAAATTCAACGAATGACCTATTGTTGGAAAGCTCTTTGAGTTTAATTTCAAATAAAATAAGTCTCACAATAATTTATATATGTATCAAGAGATATAATAAAAAAACCAAATATATATCTAGAATACATTTTGTTCCTGTTATATGTTCACTTTTTCGATGATATCTATTAATCCACATATCATATTGAGGTGAAACCTGTCTTATTCAAAACTAGACTCAAAGGGCTTTCTAATGGTAGTTGATTCGTTAAATTTGGATATCAAATGAAGAATTTACATCATTTTCAAATTTAAACTTTCTAAACCGTTTATCAAGCATAAACTCATTCGAATGAATGTTATATTCATTCGAATGATGCACTTTCTAAACCGAATTTTTTCCCAACGGTTTAGAAAATGGACTTTCTAAACCCTTTAGAGGAGCATCCACATTTATTTTCACTGCCCCCAGCTCGGATTCTGTCATTTCAGACTTCTGCTATAGTCTACTTTTCCCATTTTCTTCCTTTCTGTAGCATCCTCAAAGTCCCTAACCATTCTCATTGCATTAATCACACATGACTATGCGTCCACCTCTACATTCTCAAATACATATTTACATCTCCCTTTCCATATTCCCAAACATATACTTGCAAACACTGCTACATTCTTCGCATCTGGTTCCTCCACACTTGCCAGCCACTCTTCTAGCCATCTATCCACTCTTGTTATATGACTCTCATCAAATTTTAACCCCAATGTAAAACCAAACCAGCGCTACTTTGCCCACGAGTATAGAAAAAACATATTTTCGATTGTTTCCACTTGTCCATTACAAATGGTACACATTGGAGAATATGAACTCTTTCTCCTGAATAATGCTTCTTTAGTAGCTATTGCAACATTAATCATCCTCCACATAAAATGCTGAACTTTTGGCGGCAGTTGAACTCTCCAAATCTTGCTCCATAATTCTTTTAAGGGGTTATATGGGGATCTAGGGTATTTTTTTTTTCCCTTTTGTGTCCTTTCTTTCAATGGCCACTTTATAACCTATTTTGACATAACAGCAACCATCTCTGCTGTTGAGCCATAACATCTTGTCCATCCCATCAGCATCCACCAATCTAAAACCTTCAATATTTCTTCTTTCCTCCTCAGTTATCAATCCTTCCAGCTTTCCCAAATTCCATTTTCTTTCCTCTAACAGCTTATCAACTGACATTTCCTCATTTCCTTGTTAATGGCATCGGTAGCCAGCTTGTTATTCTCAGCTGTGGGAATCCACCTGTCATCAAATACTTTTATTTTCTCACCATTTCCCACCTTCTAGCACAGTCCATCCTTGATCAAATCTCTTCCATCTAAAATGCTTGCCCAGCCCCAAGAATTATGGCTTCCTTTTTGGCTTCTAGGAATTCACTCTTTGGTAAATAGACGCCCTTTCAGAATCCTGCACCAGCGATCATCAAGTTTTTGTATAGTCCTCCATGTTTTCTTCGCAAGTAATGCTGTGTTGAAGGCTTCCAGGTCTCTAAAGCCCATTCCACCTTCACTCTTTGCTTTACCCAGCTCTCCCCATGACTTCCAATGTATCTTGCCTTCCTGTCTCTACCAGAACATAGATATCATTCCATTTAGCTCCATCCAAACCTTCTTTGGAAACTTGAAACATGACATTGGGAATATAAGTATGGCATTGCCAACTGCTTTTATCAATACTTCTCTTCCAGCAAATGTTAATAATTTCTGCTTCCATTCAATTTGCTAGCCATTTTGTTGTTTACAAAGCCCAGGGCCACAGATTTTGAGCTGCCCCATAGCAGAGGTAAACCTAAGTATTTCCCGGGATCTACACACTCTCTAATCCCCAAGGTATCTTATACTTCCTTCACTTCATCATTTACATTTTTAAAAAGAATACACTAGACTTATCTAGATTCACAGCTTCTCCAGAGGCCACACAGTACCAATCAAATATTTTCTTCAGCATTCTACAATTTTGTTCTTTGCATTTATAAAAATAATGCATCATCAATAAATAAGCAATGGGAGACTGTTGGGCACTTACTTGCCAGCTTCACACCTTTCAATTTGCCTCTATCCTTGTGCCATTTTGTCATCTTGGATAAGACATCTAAGCAATAGTGAATAGGTCAGGTCATAACGGGTGACCTTGTCTAATGCCCCTCTCCACTTTTATATTACCAATCTTCTTCCCTGCCACCACCAAGTTTAGCCTTACAGATTTCACACACTCCATGATTTATCCTATCCATCTTTCACCAAATCCCATTCTTCTCATCAATTCTTCAACAAAGTCCCATTCCAATCTATCATATGCTTTGTTCATATCTACCTTCACTGCTATCTCTATTTTCCTCCCTTTCTTCTTGTTTTTTAGGTAGTGAAAAGCTCCTTGTACTATCAGTATATTATCCAGAATCATTCTTTCTACCACAAACGCTCTTTCATTTTCAGAGATGATCCTCATCATTTGGCCCTTCATTATATTTGCCAAAATTTTTGAAATGACTTTGTAAACAAACTTACATAGTCCAATTGGTCTGAGTTGCCCCGCCTTTTCTGCATGATCAACTTTGGGGATGAGCACAATATTGGTTGCATTTATCGGGTCTAGTTTCAAGTTCTGAGCAAAGAAATCTTTTACCATAGTTACTATTTCTTCACTTACTTCTTGCCAAGCTGTGTAGTAAAATTTTCCAGAGAAACCATCCGGGCTTGGGCCTTTGGTGCCATTTAGTTGGAACATTGCTCTTCTTATCTCATCTTTCGTAACTTCCTTCTCCACTTTGATATTATGTTCCTGTGTCATAGCTTTATCTATAAATTTCAGAGCTCCTCCATGTTTCGTCTTCCACCCAAGGCAAAAAGGTCATTGTAAAATAGCATAAAAGCATTGTTTATCTCTTCCTCATCTTCTATCCATGACCCATTTTCACACATCAGCTTCGTTACTTTGTTCATCAACCTTCTTTGAATAGTTGAAGAACCTGGTATTCCTGTCTCCATCTGTTAGCCAATGCACCCGAGACATTTGCCACCAATACTTTTCTTCCCTATCCCATGCTTCCTTGATCTCTTTTAATAATTTTTCTATTTCTGTTATTTTGAGTTTGTCTCCTTGTCTGCATTTTATAAGCTGCTCAGTGAGTTCTTCTACCACCTTTCGGGAATTAGGGAACGTTGTTCTACTCCATTTGGACAAAACTCATGCAATTATTCAGTCTACATACTACTAACTACTTCCTGTACACTGGTTTCCCCCTCTCCTTCTACCATTTTCCATCATTTTCTAACCACAGACAACAGTTCGTTATGTTCTGTCCAGAATGCTTCAAACCTGAATGGTTTTGGGACCCTTGCATATTTATATTCACAATCAATCATAAGCATGTGATGATTAGAGCCCACTGGTTTAATATGAATTACCAAAGAATTTTGGAAAAGCATTCTGAAGTCAGTATTTGCCACTGCTCTGTCTATTTTCTCCTTCACATGTTCCCTACCCATTCTATTATTGCTTCATATGTATTTTGCACCTTGAAACCCCAGGTCCATCAATTGGCAGTAGGTTAGCAAGTCATGAAAGTTAAGCATCCGTCTCATTTCTGCAAGCAGTCATCCCATTTTCTCCTCATTAGAGCATACATCATTAAAGTCACCAATGCAGATCTATTGCTTATGCATGCCAGTAGCTATCGACCTCAATCTGTTCCACACCTCCCTTTTCTCCTCTACACATGGTGCCCCATACACAAACGTTGTATATTTTGGAGTTGTTTTAGATGGAGATTCTACACTAACATGTATTATATTCTTTCAATGGTACCAAACATTAACAATAATTTCCTCAGTCCACCATAACGCTAAGGCCCCACTCTTTCCCCTTGGATCTACAAAAAAAATCTTCCTCCATTCTGCTTCTGCACCTCCTCAGAACTGCCACTATTCTTTCTCTGTAATTCTAGTTTCCATTAGGAAGATAATGAGGGTTTGTGCTTCCTATTTTCCTCCGTCAATTTATTAATTGTCAAGGTCCTTCCCAAACATTGACAATTCCAACTTAAGAGCTTCATGGAGTTCTGGTGGCTGTTAAAGGCCAGCCACTAAAGCCCTCAGTCAGCATGTTTTCCATCTCACATATCTCCTCCACACTAGGCTTTATCTTGGTCTCCTTCTGACGCTCATTCCCACTTTCTTGCATCTTTCTCATGTTTACTTTCCTAGACCTCCTCTTTATCAGTCTTACATTCCTTCTGACTGGTTTCATTTGTTCCTCTTACAGAACTGTTATAGCAGAAGGTTCTAATACATCAAAGCTTAGTTTTCTCCTCTTATTGCCCCGGCCATCTTCTCCCTCTTCCATCCCTCTTTTCAACTTGACTCTCCTGAGCCCCTTTGTCACCTCTGTGAGTGGAGAAGAATTTCCGTATACCACGATTGCCTTTGATAAGTCTTCTCTATGTATAGGTATTTTTTCTCCTTCGCATTCACCTTTCCCCAGCTTCCTGTCTTTAGCATCTCTTGAGGCACCTCGTGTTATAGTCTCACCTGTGTGATCCTCTCTCCTATAGTATTCTTCTCCCGGTTATCCTCGTTTCTCATATTCTCTTTCACTTCATACACCTCCTTCCCTTTTCTAATTGTGTATGTTTTATTTTTTAACTCTTCTTGTTTTTTTGCAGATTGATCATGGCCACTGTTATTTAACCTTTTATCTCCCTTGCTTGTTGCTTACCCTGTCGAGGCCTCCTCCTACCCTGCCTTGCAACATCTGATAGCATCCTCAACAAGTCTCGCTGCCTGCACACTTAACCAGCTACCATATTCATCTTTATGATCCTCTACATCCTCATCTTCGAAGTATTCACAGTTCCTCTGATCATGTCCTATTCTGCCACATCTGAAACAGAAGTTTTACAGTCGTTCGTACTTAGCCTTGATCCATATTGGTTCTTTCTCCAGTCGTTCAGTCCACATACTAGTGACCAGAGGTTTGCGTGCATCCACCAATACTCTTACTCGCAAGAAGTTTCGCAGCAGCAGTCCATCTCACATTGGATTCTCAACCATAACTACCTCTCCTATTAGGGAGCCTAATGTCATGGCATTTTTCTCATCCATTACCTCTAGTGGTAGCTCATGGAATTGAATCCAAAACGGAGATAGAGTAAAATCCACTTCCTTATATATCATGTAATAGCCCAGGGCTTCCTCTCAAGATCCTGAAGTAATAATCTCTACGTGGAATTCAAATATGAATGCATTAGTCTCTACGTCGATGATTTCCAGATCCTCATTCTTCGGTAGGTTCCATCCCTTTCTGATCATCTGAATTGTCGTCACTCTATTCATATTCTTATTTGTTATTAATTTTCCTACTAGTGCTCCACCATGCGTCTTACACTGCGTATTCGTTTTCCATATCAGCTTGGCTTTCAGATCTAGTTTTTTGTCACCATTTCGACCTGTCTCCTCTCTTCCTCGCCTTTCCTGCTCCATCAGAACTTCACGTATAGCACACTGTCCTCACAGCTACGTTATTGCAAT
>JANTPZ010004626.1:0-14153 GCA_025593235.1 Vachellia pachyceras | reverse complement strand
TGTTTCACTTCAAGTTCAAGTATTTTGGTTCAATACTCGAGTATTCAACCTTAATACTCGAGTGTTGTCAATACTTCCATTTGTAACTCGAGTGTTCTGCTTCAAGTGTTGAGTATTGATTTAAAAAACAAGCCCGATACTTGAGTATTGCAACACAATACTCGAGTGTTGCCAATACTTCAACATCATTACTCGAGTTTCACATGAGAGTATTCTTTCAAAGCACATTTTGACACCAATACTCGAGTATTCAAAATGATCACTCGAGTGTTTGCAACACTTCATCATAGTACTCGAGTTTTCACTTAAAGTGTTGGATTTAAAAACATTTTTAGCCTTCAATACTCGAGTATTGAAATCAAGAACTCGAGTATTGTCAACACTTTCATCAAATACTCAAGTGTTGCTTGAAAGTATTGATTTTAAACGTATGAAAAACTTTGATACTCGAGTATTCAAACATACTACTCGAGTATTCCTTAATACTTTCTCACAACCTTGACAGAACTCGAGTGTTTCATTAAAATTACATATTCAACAACAATTTAAGCTTTATAACTCTCGAAATCATTTTGTTATCATCAAAACTTGGCTCATTTTCCTCGTAAGTACCAAAAAGCCTACTTTTTCTACTCTTTCTTAATTCCAACCTTACCCTTGGTTGACTTTTGACATTTTGGTCGACTTTGACTTTTTTGTCAACTTTGACTTTTGGTCAACTTTGACTTTTGTTGACTTCTGACCAAATTACCAAAATATCCTTATTATTTGATGACATTTTGTTCCCTATGCCTTATTACTCAAAATGACCATTTTACTCTTGTCATTTAGGCCAAATGACCATTTTGCCCTTAGGTCATTCTTACTTGAAATTCTAAAGGCCAGGGACTTAGTTGATTATCCTCTTTCTTATTTAGGTATTTACCTTTCTATTTTCCTTTTTTATGGGTCTTAAACCCTTTCGTAATTCATCAGTTTGGCCTTTAATTCTTTTTAAGAAATTTGGGATATTACATACCTCCGTCCACTAGAGGCGCCACCTCCCACCATCGCCCCAACAGCCTCAAACTACACTCAGCAAAAGGAATCATGTGAAGGATCACCTTCTTCGTTGGATTGGAGAAAGAAAGGAGTTGTGACTCCAGTTAAAAACCAACAACAATGTGGTGAGTTGCTCTTGCAACATCCGTGCACACACCATACTGAATAGTTTAGAATTAACAAACAGACAACACGTATTATAATTAGTTGAAGTATGTTGTTTTATTTTCATTATTCTTTTGAACCTCAAAGGCCTAACACTTTAACGTTTCATGTTTCAATTCACAGGTAGCTGTTGGGCATTTGCAGCTGCTGAAGCCATTGAATCAGTACATGCAAAAGCCACAGGGAAACTTATTCGCCTTTCTGAACAAGAACTCGTAGATTGCGATTCCATGAGTCAGGGTTGTGAAGGAGGATTGCCCTCTTCTGCCTTTGATTGGGTTATAAAGAATGGTGGCATTAGCAAAGAAGAGGACTATCCTTATTCTGCTCAATAGAGTTATTGCAGAGCTGACACGGTTTGTCTCCTTATATAGTTTGTGGATAGTTGAAAACTTTATACTTCTATCTTTTATTTATCTGATTTGTGCTTTCATATATATATATATATATATATGTTTCTTCAGCAAAATGGAGTTGTGAAAATTAAGAGCCATCAAAGTGTAGAACAATCGGATAATGCTCTCTTGTGTGCCACCTCTAAGCAACCTATTACTGTGGCTTTGGATGCAACACCACTTCAATTCTATCAGGGTGTAAGTCTTCGCTTAAGTCTCATTCAATCTTTCTATTTAGTTTTTCAATCGTCTACCTATTTACTGATTTTCTTACTAATTAACCACACCACTTCAATTTTTACTAATTATTTATATTTTTATTTTGTTAGGGGCTTCTTGATGGTGAGAGTTGCTCCATGGGATCTCGTCCAAATCATGCTGTTTTGATCGTTGGATATGGTTCGAAAGATGGAAAGGATTATTGGATTGTGAAGAACTCATGGGGTGAAGATTGGGGAGTGAAAGGATACTTCATGGTACAAAGGAAAACAGATTTGGCAGAAGGAGTTTGCTCTATTAATACTGCTGCTTCATACCCTATTGCAACCATATAGAGACTAGTATACTAGTTACCGATTATACTATCACTTTCTTATTTCATGTTGTTATGGACTACACTCTACCCTAAATTTTAAATAAACAGTCAGAAATTATTGGTTCTATATAATGTAATGTTTTTATATATTTATAGATTTATCATTAGAATCCTACCTAGATTTATAAATTGGCAAAACAAAAATGCATTTCTAATGCTACCTAAATTTAATAAGTTTATTTTTTCAAAAATAATGATGACAGACACAAATTATAATTACTAAGGTATTAGAGTTAGATGACTGAAAAGATGTTTTACAAAATCAAGAGAATAAACTAAAGAAAAGGTGTTCATTTTTGCGTTTATATTGGTCATGACAAATCAACCAATGTAAAAAGAATCGATAAAATTGATTGCAAAAGATTACACGTTGATTAATTATATTCAAGATGGAATAATCCTCATTTATCATGTTTTTACAAACATCACAAGCTGTTGTTTTCATCATAGAAATTGTACTAGTGTTTTCCCCTTTTTGCATCGATAATTAATGAAGGGTTGGCCGTTGGCCTAATTGCCAATACATATTTCGCTATAAGTACTTTTCGGAAACTAATTAAAATAGGTTTACTGCTTTTGTGGAGCTATCATTTCGTTAAAGCTAAGGTAATTTTAAAGAATACATAATACCCATTTAGATTAGCAGTGAAAACATGATTTACGATCTATAAGATAAGCAGTGGCGGACTCAGGACCCTGAGTTAGGGGGTGCAAACTATTTTTTGAGAAGATAAAAGGGACTTATTCCTAATATCTTTTGAGAATAATTTGATTAAAAATTTAGTGGGTTCAAAATTAGCAAACGAGTGGGTGCAAAATAAATCACATAGTACTAATATATACCTAATTTTCTGAAAGTCAGGGGGTGCGGCTGCACCCACTGGGGACCATGTAGGTTCGCCCCTGAAGATAAGTATGTGAGATGAGTTTTATCTCGGTTTGTTTGAATATGCTTTTATGACGCTAATACAAACATGGCCTTAAACTTTCTATGGAGGTTGCTTTCTCATAAGAAATTAAATGGTGTTGTATGGAGAAATACTTACATATTCATGGAATGCTGCATTATCTGCTCTATGTCCAAAGAAAACATTCCAACTATCATTTCTGATGGGTCTCACAAACATCTATTATCATGGGTTATGTAGAGAAAGAAATTATTAAGAGAAATTTAGGAGTTGTGAACTTCATAAAAAGTGATGGTTAAAATATTTTCATTGGACAAGTATGGATGATGTGATTCTCCTGGAGTATAAGTATTTCTTGTGTTGTAAGTAACATTCATTAATTATTCCTTTAATAGTTCTAATCATAAATAGGTTGATAAAAGACCTCATTCCATTAATTTTTTATCTAAATTTATAATTTATAATTTAAGTCATCCATTTTAACATTACCTGTCAAAGATATTTCCATTAAAATGGTTTCCAATACAAATGATTAAATCATCCTTGATTTGGTGTTCCATTCTGATGAGTCTCTCTTCAGGATTCCCAACTAAGAAATTCGGTTTTCCTTCGAAGGTAGAACAGGAAGAGTTTGGGATATTCAAATTGGATGAAGGAAAATGGAAGAACCTAGCCAAACTCTGAAGAGAGTGAAACTAGATACGAAATATTCCAAAAGAATCTCAGGCACATTACTGAGATGAATGCTAGGAGATCAAAATCTCCTTCTAGTTATCGTTTGGGAATCAACAAGTTTGCTCATATGAGATGCCGACCATTATCGGCCCCACCCCCTTCCAACACCACCGCATCGGATTATCCGGAGCAGAAGGACTCTTGTGGAGCACCTGCTTCCATGGATTGGAGACATAGTAGAGTTGTCACAGGGGTTAATGACTAGCAAAGCTGTGGTAAGCCTCTCTTGTTCAACAAACTTAATTTATGTACGTGTACAAATGTATTTTATTATTAATGAGCTTAATTAGAATTGTCACAGAATTATTATTGTTCGGAGTCCAGACTGGGAAGTGTCACAAGAGAGGTGAATTTTATAAATTTAAGCGGCTTTCCCACCCAACAAGGTCCTGATTTCGCGGCCTCTAGTCATCTCAAGACCCAATCAAAAATTACCTAAAATAATGCAATATAGTGCACTAACCATATGATCGTTCCTTACCAAGGAGCCTTTGTTTTAAATCCTTAAGTTAAACTAAGTGATAAAAAAATGATTAAAAGAGAAGGGTTCTTTTTATAAAATTGATTTTCTTAACTAAATCAAATGCAATGAATTTAAATTAAATGAATTCTTTTGGATTTTCAAGAATGACGAATGCCCTTAGTGATAAAGATGTGACCATCCTTGCTCAAAAATAATTGTGGGAGTTGAAAAACCATTAAACCTTTAGTAAAACATCAAGTTAACACTCAAGTTCAATATTCTCAATTAGCGATAGCTTATATGAACATAGCTAACTACTACTTATTGAGATATTGTTAATAACTGTTTAATATATAATTAAAATCGGAATAATGCAAAATGAGTCTTCTCATAATGAAATGCTAAACAGCCATTTCAAATCACCAAATAATCATATTAACTAGACAATAACACGCTAATTAACATAATTAAATTAATGTTATCAAGAGATCAACAACACGTATATGTTTCATAATGCTGTGTGGTCGATGGAATTTTTAAGGAATGAGAGTTGACGGCATAAATCTCTCTCCCCCTCTACTGCTTGAATCCAGCAAGTATTCAACATCCAAAGTTGGCCGCTTCTCTTGTTTTGGAACCTGTCGTTCAAACCGTGAGGTCCTTTACTCGTCCTACTATACGTGTGCTCTCGTATGGGAATTTAAAAATTCAGGGCTCCAGGCGTTGCGGCTGGTTGTGGCAGCGTGGATCACTGGGCTTGTGATTTCTTCCAAGGCCCAAATTGCTTCCATTCCATGTATAGGTCCAAAGAAATGTGAATACCCAAAATGCAACAGCAATAATGATATGTCATTTTTTTCTGAATTTGCTAAATCCCTTCTAAGTACCTACAATGCAATAATTAAGCACCAAGTATTATTAAAAGCTTAAGGAAACAATTGCATGAATAAATTATCAATTTACCCTAATTGGGTTTAATTCAATACAAACATCCTTATTCCAAATCAGTGCTTAATCATATAATTTTAGCCCAGAAAACGTGTCAAAATCCCTCAATTATCTATAAAAAAGTGTGTGAAAATATGGATTGATTAATTCCCCCCACACTTAGACTTTTGTACTCCTGAATAAAGGCAATTGAGTGCCAGAATCAAGTTTCCAATTATCAATACAAATAAAGATTGAGCACTCTAACAATAAAGAACATTGTATTGACTGATCACATCTTTCAAGCAATCACTTATCATAATCAAGCAATGCAAAAGGGAATAGATGAACTTCACAACTGAATGCAAAGAGTAATCATAAGGGAACACTCATATTAATAGCACTCAACTCACTCTTCTCTCTAAGGACATTTTTTTACTCAAATTCACTTAACTAATTACATATGCTTGTAATTACTCTAATTTCTCTACCGATGATATCAAATAATGTAATAAATCAAGAGGACTTTGGAGGCTTGTAATGATGGATGAGGCTAAATGAGAAGGATAATTGTTGGAAACGAACAGTTGACATGCAAACCAATGATAGAGATCAAGTTCATAGCATTCACATAATTCGATAAGATTTTGCTAATTTCTTTCAAATTCAAGAACAAATGCCTTCTCTCTCTCTCTCTCTTTTTTGGCTAATTTTTCTCTTTTTTCTTTTTCTCTCCTTCTTTTTTTCAAGGCATTTAATACAAACAATACTCGACTTTCTATTAGCAATTCACTCTGATTTTTGGAATACTATGAACATCATGAATAAATGGAATGCATCCAACTAAGAATGGCTCAAATGGGTGGCAATGGATAGATGAATGAAATGGTTTGTGTTTAGGTCAAAAGGGTTTAGAATGAATGCCTCTTTCATCTTCATACATCAATGCAATTATAGTTTTGAACAAGAGTAAAGACAAGTTCTAGAAGGTGAAAAGTCAAGCAAATATTCACACATGAATGGATAGATTGTATGGCTCAAGTATCCTTCTGACAAGATTTATCTCAAATAATCACTCTATAAAAAATCCAATTGCAAAGTAAACTAATCACAATGCATATGCTTAATCATTCTCAATGCTTACTCTAGAAATGTAACTAATCAAGACATTGCAATTGATTGTAATCGTGCTCAAAATCCAAATGAATCAATAATTGAGAAACTTCTTTTTTGTCAAAACAAGGAGTAACCAAAAATCCAATTGTGGGTTCATTTATCTTTCCATTCACTTGAGAAACAACAAGTTGGTTTTAAAAATTTTGCCAAAACACTAGATTTCATGAAAATTTAAAGGATTTCCCATAACTCACACTCCCAAAGTAATAAATGCGACCCTTTACCACTATGGTTATGAATTAATGCAAGGTTTCCTAAAAAATTATAGTTTAAGGCATTTTATCATTTCAAATCGAACCAAAATATTATCCCTTCCCCCAGGCATAATCAACACATTGTCCTCAATGTATAGAGAATGACCTAAAGCTCAAAACACTACATAAGGGTTTCTTTATTCTACAACTAAACTACACTACTTCTACTTCTACTGGAACGCCCTTCCCCCACACTTATCTCAAACAATCAATCAAACATATATAATCACCAATCTAATCATACTGAAAGTAAAAGAGAGTGAAAGAAGAAGAGACAACCTAGCCTCAAGGAGGCTTTGCTGATGAATCATGGTAGAGTTTAAGGAGGTGTCCATTTACTTGAAATTCCTTTCCATTGGTCTCATTAAGCAATTCTACCATGCCAAATGAATGCACTTTGATGGCGGTAAAAGAACCATACCATTTATCTTTCACCTTGCCATTCTTGAGCTTGAATCGGGCTCTATACAGTAGCATATGATCACCAACTTTGAATTCCTTCCGTGCAATCTTATTGTCATGGAGCATCTTGGTCTTTTCTTTGTAGAGTCTACAGCTCTTATATTCCTCAAGTCTTGGAAACTTCGGTGGTGCATAATATGTTTTAGGCTCCTTGGAATCAACTACTTGTGCATTGGTCTCCCCAAGTGTTGAATTAACCTGTGATTGATCAATGGAAGTAACAAACTTGGGTGAAGTCATGTCTTTCATACCTGCATCATAAGGAGTGATTAGTTCATTCAAAAACTTCAAGGTATGAGGAGTGATCTTCGTTCTAGGAATGAAATGATTAAGTGATGAAGTAGAAGGTGGCCCTTTAACCACATTGTTTTGAGACTCAAGGTGAATCTCATGTGAGGATGTCTCAGTTGGTGTGAGGTCTACCCCCTTAGAGGGCGAATCATCCAAATCTTGGCTGCCAACCTTAAACTCAGCTTCGTCCATAAGCTTGTGACCTGAAACATTAACAAGAGTACCTTCCTCACAAGCATAACCACTTAAACAAGAGATATTGGAAGAATTGAACTCGAATACATCATTATCCATGAACAAAAAACCAGTAGGAGTAAAAAGCCACAATCAATTGATAAAGTATCAGGATTAGATTCACAACCTCCTACGGAATCGTGAGAATTATCAAAAGAGAATGTTTCAAACGATGCATCACATGTACTCGAGGCAACATTAACGTCATAATCACAGTTACTAGCATGCAAATTGAGTTCAAATTCATTAGCAAGATTAGTAAAAGTTGCGTCAATAGCATTCACACCTAACAAGGAATAATCCTTGAAAGGGTGTCTTATCGCCTCATATGCGTTGAAGAAAATCTTGTGGTCTCCCATATCCATGGTTATAGTACCATATTTCATGTTAATCAATGTACCAGCTGTCCTCATGAAAGGTCTCCCTAAGATAAGGGTGGATTCGCTAGACTCATAGGACATATCTAATACATAAAAATCAGTAGGAAAAACCAAATCTTTAACTTTAACAAGCAAGTCCTCAATAACACCCAACAGATACCTAATGCTTTGGTTAGCTAGTTGAAGAACCACACTAGTCTTCTTAAGCTCCTTGATACCAAGGGACTCAAAAATAGCATTAAGCTTTACCACTCAAGAACCACATTAATAGCTACACCTAAGTCCAACAAGGCCTG
This sequence comes from Vachellia pachyceras, assembly GCA_025593235.1. Classification (NCBI taxonomy): domain Eukaryota; kingdom Viridiplantae; phylum Streptophyta; class Magnoliopsida; order Fabales; family Fabaceae; genus Vachellia; species Vachellia pachyceras. The sequence continues at coordinate 5,831 of JANTPZ010004626.1, read as the reverse complement.
AGCTACATCCACACTACATATAGTGCAAGGTACAGTGAAAGAACCAGGATACTTACATTTAATAGGTAATTAGGGTTTGAAAAGAGCAGACACATTAGAGCTAACTTGAACTCTTTCATTAAGACGAAATTTCCCTTTATTAGTGCATAACTTTTTCAAGAATTTGCAATAACTAGACACGGGTTTGACTAATTGAAAAAAGGGATGTTAATATTCAACTTGCTAAACAAATCAAACATTTCCTTCTCAATTTGTTCATCTTTCAATTTCTTGCCATGAAAGTAAGCTTTAGGGAAAGGGAGTTTAGAAATCATTACCTCCTTACCATTAGCATTGGGTAAGGCATCTTGTTTGCTTGTCTCTCCTTTCTCAAGGGTGCTTTTCTCCTTGGGGCTAACCTTGCTCAGAAGTGGTTGTTGTTCCACTTGAGGTTGCTCAACATCTTTGCCCTTTATCTTTTCAAGGATAGCTTTCTCTTTTGAGCTCTCAGAATCAACTTGCTGCATGGGGCTCAAGGGTGGCCTTTTAGCTTATATCTCTTCATCCATTTCATCATCATCTTTATTAGAGAAATATACCTTCTGGCCACTTCTCAACTCAATGGTATTCAATGATCTAGGATCCATAATGGTGTGTGAGGGAATAGATCCACCTGTTTTAGCATTCATGTCACTTAAAGAATTGGAGAGCTGAGTGATATGAGAGTTCACACTATCGTGATTGGGTTTCCATTGCTCCATTCATTTCTCCAATGCTGAGAATCTTGAATTATTAACTTTTCTATGCTCTTTCATGTCCATAGAGAATTGGGAGAATTGCCCCACAAGATTCTTGAGCAATTGGTTGGTCTCATCCGTCTTGGACTCTTGAATAGGCACAATTTATCCATGACTCATCCCATATGGTTGAACTTGATAAGATAAGGATGAACCCTCTTGATTCCTCCAACCGAGAGTGGGATTAGGCCTTCTATTCTCATTATAAGTGGTGATGTGGGAGTCTCATTGTTGTTGTTAGTTAGGCCTTCCTTGATACATGGCATTAACATCCTTGTATCTAGAGGAACAATTACCAAAGACATGCATGGATGAGCCATAATATTCGCAACTAGAAGCCACTAACTCTTTATCGACTGAATAACATCTTCAAATGGTGACCTCGAAGCAATCTTATCAAGTTTAGTCATCAAAGCACCAATTTGAGTAGCAAAAGTATCAAGCTGAGGAATATATAGAGGTGAAGAATTAACATGGTAAACTCCTTTGCCTATCATATTGTGATCCCCATAAGTTTGTTTGGCTAGGGCCATCTTTTTAATCAATTCCCAAGCCTCAGGAGTAGTGAAATCAATAATAGAACCACCAGCAGCTGCGTCAATTTTATCATGATCCCTCTCCTTCAACCCATCATAGAAAGTTTGATCTAATTGCTCTTCAGGAATCTGGTGATGTGGGCACCTTGCCAAAAGGTCTTGGAAACGATTCCAATACTCATATAAAGTTTCATCAGGATCTTACAGAATTGAATTGATTTGCTTCCTCATAGCAGAAGTGTGGGATGCATGGAAGTATTTCTTAAGAAAAGCCTTATGTAAGTTATGCCAACTCTGAAATGCATTAGATACATGTCTTGGTAAACTCATATACCATTCCTTAGCCTTGCTTTCCAATAAGTGATGAAAGATTTCCACATAACGTCTTCAATAGAGGCTCCCACCGGCTTCATACTTGAGCAATTTAGAAAGAGTTCCCTCCAATGCTGGTAAGGGTCTTAAGCTGACAAACCATGAAATTTAAGAAGTGAGTTAAGCAATAAACCTTTAATTTCAAAATCACGATGCATATTAGAGCCAATATTAACAAGATGATCAAGATCAATGCCAGAAGTAGTAACTTATCTAATCGTTCTTCTCCTATTGATATTATTGTTGTTCTCTCTAATACCCTCATTATGCCCATTACCGTTAGCATTACCATTGCCAATGTTATTGCCATTTACATTGTCATTTAATTCGTTATGATTCTCCATATCTAGATTATGACCAGCTTGATCACTCAAATCAAGATGAATATCTTTAGAAGTACTAGACTTTGAACATGGGTGAAGTTCTAAAGGAGTTTGACTTATGTTCCCTTGACCTTGCCCTTGACCCTTTTGTTGTTGCTTAAACTGTTTCAAAGTTATATCAAACTCAGGGTCTCTAAACACAACCTTTTTACCTCTGGGCATGCACATAGAAATGTAACACAGTAATGTACAGGAACAAGTACGAGAGCAAAGTCACAATGATAATTAGTTGATACAAGAAAACAACAATACACCAACCAATCAAATGCAAATGCAAAATGTGATGCAACCTAAAACTACTATGAAAAATTAAAAGAAATCTAAGAGGCTAACAATGATAAACTCCAATCAATCAAACCAAGTTAACACTTAGAAAACCAATGGAATCAAAATTGACTCCCCGGCAATGGCGCCATTTGATTTCGCAGCCTCTGGCTGTCTAAAGACCCAATCAAAAATTACCTAAAACTAATGCAATATAGTGCACTAATCCTAGGATCGTTCTTTTACCAAGGAACCTTTGTTTTAAATCCCTAAGTTAAACTAAGTGATAAAAAATTGTTAAAAGAGAAGGGTTCTTTTTATAAAATTGATTTTCTTAACTAAATCAAATGCAATGAATTTAAATTAAATGAATTCTTTTAGATTTTCAAGAATGATGAATGCCCTTGGTGATAGAGATGTGACTATCCTTGCTCAAAAATAATTATGGGAGTTGAAAAACCATTAAACCTTTAGTAAAACATCAAGTTAACACTCAAGTCCAATATTCTCAATTAACGATAGCTCATACAAACATAGCTAACTAGTACTTATTGAGATATTGTTAATAACTGTTTAATACATAATTAAAATCGGAATAATGCAAAATGAGTCTTCTCAGAATGAAATGCCAAACAGCAATTTCAAAGCACCAAATAATCATATTAACTAGATAATAACACGCTAATTAACATAATTAAATTAATGCTATCAAGAGATCAACAACACGTATATGTTTCCTAATGCATAATCTGAAATCAATTGTGAAAATCAATCCAAACAAAGACAAATGAATATCCATCTCAGTTCTAAAATCATATACAATCATCCCTATAACTAGGAAATCCAAATACATAATTTTAAACTAATGGAATGATAGAAAAACTCCCCTATGTAAATCAGTGAGCTCTGGCCAATAACTCCATCACCGGGGGCAAAACAATTAGCCACACATTGCTTCAAAGTTAATTCTAATAAATTCCATATGCATAGCCATAATAGGAGTCAAGAAATTGGAATAAAATCTGGAAAATAGTAAAGCAACCCCTGCGCCTCTGTCTCTCTCCTTGCGGCCGCATGTTGTCTCCAAGTCTGAAGGTCTGTCGGCGTTTTCTTCCCTGGTGGCTTGGTGTGGTGAGCGTGGAAGTCCAGGTTCTCTCTGGCTGGTCGTGTGGTCTCACGTTGTGGCCGTCAATGGAGTCTCGTGAGTGCGTCTGGTGCTTGGTCTCTGGCAATTCCATCTCCAAGGCTTGTGCTTCAGTCTAGGGAAAGCGAGTGGCGGCATCTGGTGCAGATGGAATTAGAGTGACATGTCATGGGTCTCAATGGATGAATCTGTGCGTGGGTCTTCTCGTGCTGTGGCGGCGTCTCTGGTTCTCGTGGAATGGAGGTGGTCTCGCGAGAGAGAATTGGAGATGGAATATCGGAGTGGGGTGAATGAGAATCTGGAATTTGAATGAGAGCCTCCGCCTCTCGCTGTGTGGTTGATAGAATATTTAAGGAATGAGAGTTGGCAGCGTAAACCTCTCTCCCCTTCTACAGCGTGAATCCAGTGAGTATTCAGCATCCAGAGTTGGTTGCTTCTCTCGGTCTGGAATCTTTCGTTCAAATCGTGAGGTCCCTTACTCGTTCAACTGTACGTGTACTCTCGCATGGGAATTTAAAAATTCAGGGCTCCAGGTGTTGCGGCTGGTTGTGGCAGCATGAATCACTGGGCTTGTGATTTCTTGCAAGGGCCAAATTGCTTCCATTCCATGTGTAGGTCCAAAGAAATGTGAATACCCAAAACGCAGCAGCAGCAATGATGTCTTTTTTTCTTCTTCTGAATTTGCTAAATTCCTTCTAAGTACCTACAATGCAATAATTAAGCACCAAGTAATATTAAAAGTTCATAGAAACAATTGCACGAATAAATTATCAATTTAAGATCATTTTGCCCCTAATTGGGTTTAATTTAATGCAAACGTCCTTATTCCAAATTATTGCTTAATCATATAATTTTGATTCATAAAACGTGTCAAAATCCCTCAATTAACTATGAAAAATGTGTGAAAATATGATTTGATCAGGTCCTTTGAGTGGGAAGCCCATCTTCACAGAAAGGGCTATCCAAGGATGGTCATGACCAGTGCTGTGGAGATGGACTAATATATTTAGGTTTAATGCTTCGCAAGTGGCTGGTGGGCATTTGCAGCCGCCGCCGCTATTGATTCAGCACATGCAATAGCCATAAAGGAACTTGTTAGCCTTTCTAAACACTGTTATTGCAGTGCCGACATGGCTTGCTTCTCCCTCCCTCCCTATATATATATGTTTGTGTGTGTGTCTCTCCTTCTCTCTGCACATACAAACTTCTGTTGGTCTGACTTGGTTGTTTATATATATATATATGCTTCTTAACCAGAATGGGAATAGGCGTACAAATTAGTAGTTATCAACAATTTTACCACCGTGAATAACAACCGGACCAACTAGAGTAGTGATATATATGTTGGAATAATTCAACAATGGGCCACATATTTCACTTATATGTGGGTGCCGTTATTTTTTATCCCGGCTCGAATATAAAGTGATCTACTAAGGTATAAGGAATTAAGTGGGCTCAATTAGGTGTCATGGACCAAAATATACTGAGGCCCAACTTGCGGGCCCGTATTCATTGATGGGCTGAATACGGGGCCCCTCTATAAATTCAGGACTATGGTCCCTGGGTTAGCCAATGCCCCGTTTGGTACATGGAAATGTTTTTGTTGGAAATGGAAGTGGAAGTGGAAATGGAAGTGGAACTGGAAGTGGAAGTGGGTTTTAAAAGCTGTTTGGTAGGATGGAAGAAGTGAGATATAATTTTTAATTAAAATATGTGTATCTAGTGTGAAACTACCAAAATGCCCTTTTACCCAAAAATTCCATCCTTCGATTGTGAACAACGGAGCCGGAGAAAACCATCGTGATGGAGCCTTCGACGGGACTTCGGACTTCAACCTTCGACGGAGAATAACGAAGCTGGAGAAAAACATATTTGAAGACGGAGCTAATGACGGAGAGAACTTCGGCCTTCGGCCTTCGACAGAGATGGAGCCTTCAACGGAGACGGAGCCTAGGACGGAGATGGAGGATTGCGGCCTGCTTCATGCTCACAGATTTGAAGTGGACGCAGAAGAACAGTGAGAGCTAAAAACTGGGACATCGTCCTCGCCGTCGCCACTGTCGCTGTCCTTGCCGTTGTCGCCTTCGCCCTTCTCGCCACTGTCACATTGCCGTCACCATCCTTGCGCCGGGCAGGGAAGCCATTAGAGTTCACGCAGGAAGAGGGAGGTGGGGAAGGTAGGGCAAAGTTGTAAATTGATAAAATGTTGAAGGGTATAATGGGGAATAAAATTCACTTCCATGGAACTGGTTTGAGTTCCATGGAGTAGAGCTGAGAACCCACTTCTCACCTTTTGATGGAAATGTGGGTTCCATGGAACTTGGTTCCATGATAACAAACAGCCCAAAATTCAATT
>JANTPZ010004625.1:0-16452 GCA_025593235.1 Vachellia pachyceras | reverse complement strand
CAGTTTTATCGCATATGAACAAAGTTTTATGTTGGATTCATGGTCTTCAAAATTTCATGTGGCTTAAATAGTTGTTATTCATGACATAATTTTGTGGTCTATCATTGCAGGTTGATTTAAATAGGGCAGGGGTACCATTGCTTGAGATAGTTTCTGAGCCTGATATGAGGAACGGTATTGAAGCTGCAGAGTATGCAGCAGAATTACAGAGACTGGTTCGGTATTTGGGAATGAGCAATGGCAATATGCAAGAGGGTTCTCTTCGTTGTGATGTGAATGTCTCAGTTCGACCCATTGGGCAATCTCAGTTTGGGACAAAGGTATCTCATGTTTCTTTTAACATTAGTATTTAAGTAACACCCCACGCTTTTCACACACTTGTTATTGGGCCTTTTTAAATCGGTACATCAATGCAAGGTTTATTGATGTTGATAAATGGATGAAAACTTTGTTCTTGCTTTAGAATTCCGTACATCTTGTCCCCAATCGGAATATTATTTGAGGATCTATGTTTAAGTTGAGCTATCTCTGTGCAATCTTTGGGATGAAAAATGTTAATAATGTAATGACAATTGAACTCACATTACCGTTCCTTTTGACTAACTTGCTGAGGCTCTGAATGTTTCTTACCTGGATATAATATTGAAGGTGTTAATCATATTAACTACCTTCGTGTTTTATTTTATCATACGGGTGGTGGAAGGAAGGTATTATCTGAAATAATTAATCTTGTGAGGTATTTAAAACGATGTGACTTCTGTTTTTTTTGGTGGCAATGCATTATGAAATATTACAGTCTTTTACAAATTTAGCTGCTGATAGCATAAATTGCATTTACAGGTTGAAATTAAAAATTTGAATTCATTTTCATCAGTGAGTAGAGCCATAGATTTTGAAATTTCAAGGCAGGTGCAACTCCATAGTCAAGGTCAGCAAGATCAGATTGTACAGGAAACTCGTCTATGGGAAGAAGGCGCTCAGGCTAGTACTAAATTGTGATATCATTCTGGTTTTTTTAGTGTAGCGGGTAAAAGATAGTGTCCACTTTTTGCATTCTTATTTACATAAAGAAATTTTGTTCTTATGTTTAGAGAACAGTTACAATGAGGAAAAAGGAAGGGCTTTCTGATTATCGATATTTTCCAGAACCAGATCTTCCAGCAGTCATTCTTTCCGATGAATATGTTGATGATATTCGCAATTCTTTACCCGAGCTTCCAGAAATAAAGCGTAGAAGATATGAGAATATGGGCTTAAGCATGCAAGATGTTCTTTTCCTTGCTAATGATAAAAATGTACGTTGTTGTTTCTAAAAGCTGTGGTTGGGTTTCTTTGCTTATAGTCTCCCCTTTCTCTCTCTCTCTAATTCTCTAAAGGTATCTGTAAACATAATTAATTTTCCTTTTATGAATCTTCAGTTATATACTGAACTTTGCATTTCAAGGAGTGAATGGAAAGTAGGCTTAAGATTTACACGACCACTTGTAAATTTATTCCTCTAAAGGTTGTGTCACCAGCAATTCTCTAATTGTTAGTGTTGATTGGAAGCATATGCTTCACATTATTAGTCATTTGAACTTGCTGCTGGAAAGTATTTCACTTATGATTGATTTTTTTTTTTTCTGAATGGATTTATCAGATTGCGGATTTTTTTGATGCTACTATTGCAAAGGGTGCTGATGTGAAGTTGGCTGCCAACTGGATTATGGGCGATATTGCTGCCTTCATGAAAAATGAAAAGTTAACTGTAAATGAAATTAAGCTTACACCTGAAGAGCTGTCAGAGTTGATTGCTTCCATTAAAGGTGGAGTTATCAGTGGCAAGATTGGGAAGGAGGTACAGTTTGGTTGCAACTTGTCAATGGTGCATATTTAAGGTCTCAGTTATACTAATGCTTGCACACCGTATTTTATCACCGTGCCTACATCTTATTTTATTAGACACACACACAGATCCAGATGTTACCCCGCTTTTGAATTTCAGAGGATTAAAATAGTGCAATAGTTAATTTTTTTTTACAGAGAAACGAATAGGACAGACAAGGATGCTCCAAGTATTATAACATGTGGTATTAATTTTGTAAAAAATGTTGATTTGTGTGGTTCAATTTGTCTCGTGGGTACACTTCTTGTCATTACTCTTCTACATTCTGTTTCACTTCTTTTCTCCCTCTGCTCACATGTTGAATAGACTTAGGATACAAACATTAGATTTTTTTGGTTTGATTCACTTGGCTCAATATACAATCGTCTGTATTACTATGTTGCAATGAATTTAGAAGGAGACGTTTAGATAGTTTAAGCCATGTGCTTTCTATTTCTTTAATCATTTTGTAATATTTCTACATTCTGCATGTTTACAACTCTTACCTTGTAATGTTTTTGTAGATATTATTCGAGCTGCTAGCCAAGGGTGGAACCGTTAAGGGGCTGATAAAAGAAAAGGATCTGGTTCAGGTAAGTGGTAAAATATGTTGTAGGAGTGCAGTGTATTCCCCAGAAAATGTGAATGAGGGAAAGAAAATGTGAGCATGTGCTTGTGACTTCGGATATAACAGGTAACAGATCCTGCTGAGATCGAAAAAATGGTGGACCAAGTGCTTGCGGAGAATCCAAAGCAGCTAGAGCAATATCGTGGAGGCAAAACTAAGCTACAAGGTTTTTTTGCTGGCCAGGTATTCACTTGTAGAATTTGAAGCCCCTTTTCTTTTCTTTTCTACTATTCCTTTTTTCTTTATAAATGTTTTGCCCATCTGGTTGTTTTGGTATTTGTAACCACAAATGTCTGTCATATAACAGGTTATGAAATTATCTAAAGGGAAGGCAAATCCAGGGCTCCTTAACAAGATCCTCTTGGAGAAATTGAACACGACGAGCTGATGCTAATGGATTGCTATCTGCATATACTTATTTGGCACTTAGCTTGGTAGAAATATTGGCATTACATTTTTTGAGATGGGGCTGCTTGCTTTGCTGAGTATCAAGTGCTAATATATGACCTTGCATCCTTCGGTTAGGAAAGGTAGGCGATGCATTTATGTTGTGCTTCTTGTTTGCCAGTCAATGAACGTGGCAGCCAAAATAGAGACTTGAAAATGAGTTGTTTAGACTACCGCAGACGAAGATTCAAGCAAAAGGCAGACCTTGTACTTTTCATGTTATTTTCAGAATGCTATGGGTCATCAGAAATTCTTACACGTTTTGACTTTCCCTTTTTTTCCTATTAGTGATCATCAGTCTATATGTTTTGTGATACTATTGTTTACGTACCAAGCTGTGCCTGGGTATTAGCTGGATTTGGCCGAAAACTAAAAAATTAGTAGCTGCATGATTTGGAAATCTTAGTTTGAAAATAATTGTTATAATAAAATATAATTAAACAATATATAGTTCATCATGTATTAAAGCCTCGGCATCCCTAACTTGGAGATTCATATCAGCAGCAACAGTTGGGGTCTCAGATGCGCCTGCCCAACCAAACCAGCCTTCACAGCTTCAGTAACCTTTCTCTGCAACTTCAGCAGCCCAATCCACTTGGAAACGACATAAAGCACAGCGAGGGAGAACAAGAAAAAGCCAACCCCAAGTATGATCCTGTCCAAATATATCTTGTGATGAGCCAATCACCATATATGCAGAAAAATATGAAGTTCACTTTTTATCCCATACCTGTCCATCACATCTTGACGTTGCATTGTAGAGAGTAGATTTCGTGTTCTCATCAACAAAGAGCGTTGCCCTTTGTATTCACTTTCAGCCTTCTTTAATACTCCCGTTGATTCCTCTGTATGTTAAACAAATAAAAAGGATGCCACACAGTTAGTTCAAACTTCTCCTAAAGAAAGAAGAGCTTAAGGTTACTGATGAAGACCTAAACAAGCATGAGAATCAATCCTTTTATGTATGAAATTGATATTTTCATGAAATACATCAAGGAAGGGAGGTAGAGAGTGGAAAAATACATGCCAACTGTCATAAGTGTGCCTGTGCTTCTTTCAACCTCCTGTATATAGAGACTGTTGACTATTTTGTCGTCAAGGCTATGATCAATCAGAGATAAACAACGACAGGATACTCTCCAAAAAAAAGGGATAGGATGTAATATTGAAAGAGGATATGGGCTTACTTTGATTATTTGATTATGATAAATGATAAACGAGAGATACCTAACTACTGACCTGAACCATCAACTGGCGAGTTCGACGAAGGCTCTCTGTGATGCTCTCTGCAGCAGATGTCATTCCAGCTTTTTTTTTTTTCTGCAAGATAACAAATTAAACAACTAAAATCTTCATCACGGCCGTCTAGCTAATTGAATTTTTCAGTACAGCAAGACACAAGATACAAAAAACAAGCAAGCACATGTTGGCACCAGCTGAATATTACACCCATGACTTACTGTAAGTTGCGTCTGCGAACAGTGGATTCTCCTCCACCACCCAGAAGTAGCTTCCTCTGCATCATATGCAGAAACAGAACGAATTACAGACACTAGCGCAACAAATCCATCTAGAGAACTACGAATTAACACATAAGTGTCATGATAATGAACAGATTATACAACAAAATTATCATCCTTGTCACAGCGTTGGAGTGGTGGTTGATAAGATAATTAGCTGATTATATTTAATCTAGCACAGAGAATATAATAAGTTGAAGTTTGAACATTTCATTGAAAAGAAAGACGCTAGCGACATGAACAGGGGAAAAAATGCTAAGGTGATCGAGTAAATTACCTCCTCCTGAGCAGCTTTCCTCATATTTTCCTTCGCTTGCGGATTCGCATTCCACAGACTTAATTGCAAACTGTGACGAAATAATCAGATATCATCGATGGAAATCACAAGAACATGACATCAAATAATTCATTGCTTATTACGTAAATCAGAGCTTAAAAATTTGTAATTTTAGCAAGACTCGGCAACAGTCTTAACTAGAAACAGTTAAAACAAGAGAAACTGTCGTACGAAAAAAATGTGATTACGTTGATTCCTCTGTACTAACCATAGCGAAGGAAGCCTTGGGATGGGAGGTCAAGGTGCAAATTTTCATCTGTTTTCATTTAAAAGTAGAGGTAAATAGATAACTAAGATCCCCAGCATGGACACTGCAGTTATAAAAAAAGAGAACACAATACCTCTGGCTTTGGGTTTTACTGGATTCAAGCACTGTGCTAGCAGATTCCACCTCTTCATCAGTGGGCAACTGCGGAGCAACAAGATCAAGCCTGAACTGCAAGGAAGAAAGCAATGCCAAGCCATCCTCAGCAATCCCATTGAGTCTGGGAAGTGAAATTTTCTCCTCTTATATCCCTGATTTCCCATGTTCTCCAATTGCCTTTTTATGCTCTTGCGTATTATTGTATGTCTCATACCATTCCCTCTTCACCTTCTCAACCTCTTGGACAACCTCGTCCATCACGAGACCCGATGCTGATTCTGGCAAAAAGCCAAAAAAGAAAGGGGTTTTGCGACATTCTCTGGGAAACAAAATAGGATAGGGGGTCGAGAATTGCATAAAAATGAGATGGAAAAGATGATAGCGAGCGAAAGTGTCCAAGAATCACCTTAGAAGAAGAGGATTTCAAGGTAATTTGAATCTTGAAATTCATTTATCTCAGATAGCTCGAGGAAAGACGACCATGACGGAGAGGGATGATCCCGGAGTCCGGAACCCTGAGGCAGGGGATCTGTGAAGTTATGTGAAGCAAATGGATGCGAGCCGTTGGATTTCTGAAGTCTATGGGATTACGCCACGTGTAGTGGGAAGCATTCTACGATTTGGTAGTTGACAGTTGGTACGGTGCTGTGTCTCGCATCTTCATAATCCATACCTAGACAGTGGACATGCTGGCAGGCATGGTTGAAGACAATTAGACTTGGACGCTCTATCGAAGAGACGAAAAATCGGGGCGCCGCACCGGTGCGGGCTTGGTGGCGTTTCTCCTGAAACTCGGCGGTGGTCCTCCGTCGGCAACTATATTTCCCTCTGCCTCTGGCGGCCACCAGGAGTTCGGCGAGAGCTTCAAGGACTGCAATTAGAGCAGTGAAAGAGGAAACGGAATTCCTTATGGCGACGACTTCAGATTCACTCGAATTAAATCAAAGGCTAGAGTGGAGAAGAAAACTGAGTGCATTACTCCCAAAGAAACACGGAATCGGTCATATCATATAATCAAATACAAGCCTAAAGGAGACTAGCTATATGTGGACATTTCTCATCTCTTCCTGCCTAATCAAAATAATAGTTTCCTCCTCATTCGGGGAAAAAAAATAATAGCTTCCTCCCACTTTGCAAGGAAAAAGAGTAATGAAGCTGCTGCAATTATATATAACAAAAATGCTGCAACCGCTGCTTCCTCAATTGCCCCATCTAGTGAAATCAACAACATATACAACATGATAAGAGCCATCCATTTGTGTGAATGACTGGCTAGATTTTAAAACTGAAAGGTGGGACTTTCCTAACATTCATCTAGGAGTAGCGGGCTAGTGGCACATTCTGATAAAAGGTTAGATGTGCCGAAGTTCCGATGCTTTCCATCAGCAACGTTGGTTAGTTGGAAGCCTTGAGCAGGAAGCTGGTTGATGAGTAGAGTTTCTAGTTAGCAAGCCAGGCTCTTTCCTGGCACAAGGAAATAGAGGAAAGATGCATTCTGTATCCCTTCGTTTCTTCGATAAGCAAGAACTCGATCCGCCAGATCTTCTGTCTATCACCAGCTCATCCCGGTAAAAGGACAACAATAAACCAAAACAGTAAGGGAAGCATAGTATATAATCCTTCACAATAATGTATCTATTACAAAAGTTAAAAAATTACCAAGTTATTATGGTTCCTATTAATTGTTCTTGAAGGCATGTCAGACATAACACAGAGAAAAAGAGAAACAGTCAAGATAATTACCTCTCCAATATAAAGTTTCTTGTCGGGTCTGATAATCACATAAACCCAACAATCGTTGATGGCGGAGGCTGTTCCCTTGGACCAATCAGAACGCACTTGATCTCAGTAGGCGCTGATGCGTTCTTTTTTTCGTGCAGCTCCATTATCCTCTCCTGGCATATTGTGAAGATAGCACTCTCTACTTTCTGACGTAAACCTTGTATTTGGTTAATTGATGCCATTTTCTCTTAGGTACCTCTTGTTATAAACTTTCCGGGCTAAAGATGCAATTCATTGGAATTATTGACATTTGCATGTGAAGAGATTTGGTCTTGCTTTGAGGAATTTTCCCCAGAAAGCAATTCCTTTGCAGAAACTGATAGATTAAGATCTTCAGCTCTTTGGATAATACTGTCAGGAATTCCTTCCCTCTTGGCTGTTTCAAATGCAAGACTCTCTTTACATATCCCATCGGTCAGCTTCCAAGTTGGCTTTGTTTGCTTATCAATAGATACTGTCCCCATTGCTTTGTACACAATGTTTTTGGTATTTAGAGGCAAATCAAATATTCCATGCAAGTGAGTGGATACAATGCCCAAACAACCGATTCTATCAAAAGTTTCAATGATGCTGCCTGCGATACAAGTTCCTTTCACTGTTTCAGTTCCTCGGCACATTTCATCAAGAAGCACAAGGCTTCCTCTGGTTGTTCCAGCAACGATTGTTCGAATCTCTGACATTTCTACCTGATACAGATCAAGATGAATGAAACATCTAAGGCAACTACAGTTTCATATCTAAAAAAACAGACCTAATAGAAGTACACATTTGGTCTTTTCCAGAAGCTGAACCTCAGCACTCTTTACATAGATTACTTTGAAATTATAAAATATTTCTTAAGTGCAAAGTATGAATCAGTGCCAAACCTGAAATGAACTTTTCCCATCAGCGGGGCTATCAAACGACTTCATATGAAGCATGATAGAATCAAAATGAGGAATCAGGGCTGACTTAGCAAGAACCATGAATCCACAAATCCCTCGTAGTGAAGCAGCACAAATTGATCGCAGTAAACTTGATTTACTACCACCATTAGGCCCAGTCAAAAGAAACAATGACTGCATATCAACAGTATTGTCCACAGCACCTCCTTCTGCTACATTGAACCAAATATGGTAACAGGTCAACTATCTTCAGTCTATTGGTTTCATCCACTGTCTTGGCATACTGCAACATAAGTTTAACCACTACTAAACAAGTTCTAAATATAAACAGTGATTTAGGATCACAAATGATAGGGGTTTAGTTTTCATGCCTTATTAAATGAAATATGTTAGGTATTTATACATCACAAACAATAAACCCTAAAAATCCCTTGTTTAGTGATCCACCTACAAGAAATCCATATTATGCATTTTTTTTAAAGAAGATATACTGAATGATAACTAAGGATGTTCGCTCCTTTCTAATTTTATGTGCATCAGAGATTCTGTGTGAGCAAGCTTCTCTGCCAAAAGGAGCACATGCATATGCACCAACAAACACAAACGCATTTTGGCTGGAAAAATGCAGGGGATTTTGTAATAGTGTCAACATGTTGCATAAAATGGTTATGTGTTTCCAGTTTTATCAACGCAAATTTCAATTCATATGCTTAGGTTTAAGCCCTTTGGAAGAAAATATTCAGATTTACAGATACTCAGAGACTTCTTCTTCTTCTTTTTTTTTTTTTGAGTTTTTATTGCCACTAGCAACTGATTCAAATTATGATTTCAACCCCTAGCGGAATATTGCCAAATCCTATATTATTACTATCAACCCAATTTCCCATTTCCTCTCTTTCCAGCTGCATTCAATTTTGTGTTACCGTGTGCAACATTGGAAAGTTAAGATTTTACCATTTGCTGTGAAAGCAAGTTTTGGCCATGTTTATAAAAGCACACCTGGTCTCAAGTTACCTTGAAAGACGCAACTTTCCATTTAGATTTGAAATATCATATAAGTCACACAAATATACAAGACATGCAACTGGAAGGCAGAGTGCACAGAACATTCATTACACCAAATTGAAAATATTAATACAACATGTCAATATCCAATGTCTTAAGGAATTTTCTCCATTAAACAACTCATCAATTACTACCTCAAACCCAAGGGACGCTGCGAGTGTGGGAAATACCCATCTCCTTCTTCTTCCTTCACTGTAAGTCATCAATGATCAAAATAAGAATCCATCCGGTCAATAAGATAACACACCAGTATCTGATATACTACAATATTTCCAAAATGAAGTGAAAGAATGCATCACAAGCTGATATAAGGACTTTTTCATCTATTTCAAGTTAAAATTTCTGCTACAACTTTATTTAAAGATACATGATTAAACTGGAAGTATGATTTACTGTCTTCCCATAGGAGTCGACCATTTCTGTGACTACAGGAATCATCGCACTTCGTTAATGCTGCCATCCCAGTTAAGTGTGAACTGCCATAGTGAAACTTCTTGGCTTAAAATAATTTCAAGCCCTAATATCATGTCCCAACTAAAGCACACTAGAACACGGACAAAATATAATTATCAAAATTCTCTGCAAACATTTGAAATGAAGACGTCTAATTACAACAGTCATGGTAATCAAATTCATCTTATCTTGCCAAATAAATGAGTGAACCATGAGAAGATATAATATTTTTAGCAGAAGCAATTATAAACATTTACAAACCTCACATGAGAAAACAGTGCTTTGGCTATAATAAGCAACATTGAGGCGAATACAAGGATGCTTATTTTGGACTGAAGTTCAGCAGAAAGCCCTCTTAAAAGTTCTAGAACTCTTGCTTTTGCTTTTTCACCAGATTCAGGGTACCTGAATTGATGCAAGGGTCTCATCATTTATAATCATTAACAGAAAAATGATAAACATTTGAGTAAACTTCAGACCTTGTCTGAAGGAGCTGGACATATGAACCAATTTTGATACCATTTTGGAAGCACAAAAGTAACATCATCTACACCAAAAACAAAAGGGTTCAATAGAATCCATTGCTCATTTATTTTTATCCAATCAGAAGCAAAACGCCATTACCACAACAGGGCAACCAGCTTTTGGAATGCTATCTGACCGCACACCACCGAAAGGGTTCAAACCGGCATATTCAACAAGAATTCAAGCATATATTACAATAGATTCATAAAAGTCTCCAACCTCAGTAAAAATTGAAAAAATTGGTGAGAAAATAGCTGGGGGAAATGTGCAACATTTAAGTTATACATAGAGATCATAAGTGAGTGAAAGACTGAAAAAGACATTATTTTGACAAGGAAGCTGTCCTTCCAATGCCTGATCAAACTCTCAAAAAAACGGGGATAAACACAACATACTCTGCAGAGCAAAACTTCCGGCGGGAATTTGGACTTGAACTGCAACATCTCCCAGTTGCGTGTTCCTTCTTTAAGACTGCATGAAAGACAATTCGTATTTGCATCAAGTTAATAATAATAGCATTGCTAGAATTGAAGAGTCAGACATTTTTCATCAAATGTGCACTTTGTCAGACATTTTTCCATTTTGTTATGACAAAAGAAAAAGTAATGTATCACTGTTTTGAGTCCAGACCTTTCATTTTTCAAGTTGGGATCCAAGCCCAGCAAATTGGAATATTCAAGCCTTTAAACCAGCTGAGCAGTTGAAGGCTTTCTGCACATCTGCATCTTCTGACATAGTTTTGGGAGGGGAACAAAGAGGGCACACAAGATAGTTTTCAGTTCAATATCTCACTAAAAATAATATAATTTAAACAATTATGAATAACCTCAAAATTCAATTAAACATGGACATGGATGGCACCTCCTTCCACCAAAATATGTGAGAAAGATCTTTATCATCTAAATTATTTTTTTGGAGATTTATGTTTTTTGGCTGCTCTACTGCTCCCCCTCAAAATCTTCCCATCTTTGAAACAAGATATCTTCTGAATATATCCACTTCTTCTGTTCAACAAGTTCCACATTTTAGATGCTATACCCAAAAAAAAAAGGAATATACAATGTAAAACATCAAATTTCCATTACTAAGATCTTGTCATGCTAAGAAACTATTCAATCAACCAACACTGACAAATAGGATATTTATTTTTACAGTCGGATTGATGATTTTATAATATATTTTATCAGTTTTGAAAGAGTAGAACAGACTAGCTGTATCAAATCATGTTATGAACTGATCTTAACCTTTAGAGTTCTAGCTGACATTGCAAACTTCAACTCGGGTATCTGGCGTTACCAACTAATTCCAACTCAAGCCGGATCAAGTCCAAATAAGGGGAAACCTTCCAACATGACTTTTTTATCCATAAAACTCAAATTCAAAACCTTGTTTAAGTTTATTCTTTCACTATTTTATAGAAAAAGAAAATTTATTACAAAGAAAGAGAACTTCGTAAAAAGAGGATAAGACATCCTCCTAAAATCTTTTCAGGGTAAAGAGAAAGAATGTTATTGTTAATATAAAATCCTTTTTTTGTTGGAAGATATGAAAAGGGAGTGGGCAGCTTTGTTCTTCGTCTGAAATCTCAGTGTTCCCTTTTTTTCGTTGTCTTACAAACAGCAACTTCAACCCCAATATTATCTTATGTTACCATTAGATTGCAAGAGATACTTATGATTTCAGGGTGCTTTTACCAGGGGTTCATGCACCATGCATGTATAGCATAGCTCATCAAAGAACTTATTTTCTATTACACTTCATCCATGCCTAAAAGTGAAAGTGCGATTTTAATACTTCAGCCAAAAAAAGAGAGCGTGATTTTATAACATGAGATTTTACTAGCGACTTCAAATTCCAATAGTATAATAAAATATTTCTCCAAAACAAAATGACAAATAAGAATCATCAGTGAAAGAAACTCGATACCCTTTAACCAGAACCGAGGGTTGAAGAGTAAAAAAACAGGAGCCATCTTTATTTACTCTTGGCATTGCTATTAGCAGTTAGTAGTTGTATAAAAAATTATAGATATTTACTCAGCCCAACATTTTTTGTTGGAGTGGGAAAGAACGGCAAAAATAAAGCCTCAATGAAATTCCAGGCTTCAGTAGGAATTATCACAAAATGAAGCAAAACCAACTGTACGTATAATAAACGGTATTTTATATATGAGATCGAACATAACATTTTTCAAGCATAAGAACAAGTTCAGGGACAAGAGAGAAAGAGGGACACTACAGGAGGACCCGTGAAGGGACGAATGAACAGTAAGTGGGTGCAGGAGAGCGAAGGAAGAGAGAATGGGAACGCCAACGAGGTGATGAAACGACCATGCTTCTGGTTACTAGCCAGTTCATTGGTGATGCTTAATGAACGATTTCTCCAGAAATATGACAGCAAATTCCTACTAAATGAGTAAAGTTTAGGGTTTGAGAGTGTTTTCCCGGCACTGACCTCTGAAATCAAAACCCCAGTGTCAGGTTCCCGCCACTCGGTCAGAGTGACAGGAGGAAGCTCATGTCAAACCTCAAAAGGATAACGGGGAAACTAAAACGACCGACGATGATTGAACAATGGGATATTTACTTGGTTGAAAAAAGACAATGTGCTTGTCTGAGAAGAGATAAATTGAGAAAAAAACTATCTTCGTATATTTATTTTGATTTACGTAAAATTACTCTCAAAAGATATTCAGCAAACAGACAAGAAAGCATTCACCTTTCCAAAACACCCTAAAAAATCACCTTATGACACAAAAGTCCTCTCATTCAAATCACTTGAAATAAACTCAATCAAACACCCAATTAGTATCACGAGGATTAGTGAAGACAATTGTATCGTCGACATCGGCTCCTTGGGCAGCTCCACTAATATTCGTAGGAAGAGGGAGAGACCTATTGATGACTAGATCAATAATGATGTATTCAGGGGACATGTATATAAGATGCCGAATCTCTCTGTAACTCAGATCCACTGATTGAACGCAGATTGTGCAGTTTTTGTTTGAATATCAGTGCAAATTAAGATGTAATATAGTAGGAGTGTGGTTAATTAATTAATTATATATTCCAGTTGAGGCAATGGCCTCCAATATTGCTTCTGTGATCAGTGCATATTAGACCGATAGGTAAAAGCATGCGCTGCATCTTGTTCGTCCAGCTCAGTATCCTGATGCACAAACCTTCTTGCGTGGAAGCAGGCAGTATTGATGGAATGAAAATGATGGGTTGAACGACATTGCGTGCAGCAACGCAGAGTGAGGATACCTCGTCAAACTGCAGGACGCCATCGTCGTTACGATAGACTTTTGTGGATTTTAATTGGCCGGTTTGATTATTCACCACATTCCTTTGGCCTGAAAATAGATCATATTGTTCATAGTTCATAAATGATGTGTATCTTGTTAGAAGGCTTGTATCATATATGGATACACTACTGTACAGAGATGATTTGAAAGAACGTGAAAGTTTTTGCTATGCCAACTTCATCGCCGTTTCAAGGATGGTGATACAGACTAGAGGAAGTGATGCCCTGGTCAAAATTATGCATAAAATTAAAACATTAATTTTGCTTGTAGTACATAAAACGTTAAAGTAGAAAAACAGTCTAGAAGTTTCTGTGAATTGGTATGGTCACACAGAAATTATCAATGAATCATTTTAGATTTAAAAATTTAAAATGGGGTATTTTGTCCACTACCTTTAAAAATGTTAATATTGACTATTAAAGTTGATTAACTTTTTATCAAGGGACTAACATTTTTAATAGTATGGGTAAAAATGTTCTACTTTAAAATTTTTGGTATAAAATGATCTATTGATAACTTTCGTGTAACTAATATCATTTAAGTTTCTGGATTATTCCCCCAAAACCTGCGTAAAATTAACTAAGCACGTCCAAGTCCGAGGATTAGATGTCGGATAACAATTGGTCAACATCTGCGGTCAAACCTACGATCTCCACGAATCTCTTAAATGATCTCCTCACTTTCTCCTGACAAGTCAGCAAACAAATATACTCTCCTTCAATCCTATCTCCAATAAAAAAAAAGGTGGAAAGCAAGGGAATATGTTACAAAATGGTTTTAAGAAGTTGTAAATGACAAATCGAGAAACACCATTTACAAATGAAGCAGTCACCATTAACAACCTCTTGAGATCATTTTATAACATATTTCTTTTTTTTGGGACCTCCTTGTAATTCTTCCAAAAAAAATCTATGTGAAATCAAGAAACTAGAAAAAAAATTAAAACTAGGAATGTGTGCGTGTGAAATATATGTGTCTGTGTGCACTCACCTTCACGCGTCTTGATCCATCACTTGATTGAGGAGAGCTAATTGTCTGGAAAAGTGGGGAAAAAAAAGATAATAGTAATTAACATCTCGTATGCGTAATAGTTCTCCCATTGTCTACTTTAAATTATAAAATAGTTACATGAATGATTAATTTATGTATTAATCTATACGTTAGACAAATTATTTAAAAAAAGATAAATAAATCAATTTAATTAATTTCACTAATCTCCCCTCAAAAAGTATTGATTTCACTTGAGAAGAAATTCAATTATCGAGGAGAATTAAAAGAACTGACCTTGGAAGGGGACGATGGCACTTGTTGCATCCTGGCTAGGAGCAAATAGTTATCTTCAAAATCAGTATGGTCATGCTCAAATTGTCCTCCATGATAACATGGGATACACAGATCATAAGTCATGTCCCAAACACCTTTGTTCTCCAAACGACACTGCGTACAGCTGAAGAACAAACCTGCGATGAAATCGCCACACCCATTACACCACGGCCTGGGGCTTGCACGCAAGTAAAGCAGAGTCACAAACTCCTCAAACTTCAGGCTGCCATCGCCATTTTCATCGGCGAGGTCGAACATCCTGCGACTCATCAGTACTGTGTTGCTGCTGCTGCTGCTGCTCGAGGAGGACGACGATGTCATGAACTCTTGAAGGCTTACGTTGCCGTCTCCATTTTTGTCCATTGACCTGAACAGATCCTCCATTTCTTGTTTTGCCTCATCGCTCAAGTTCGCATACACAGCTTTTGCTGCCTTTCTTATCTCCTCCATGTATACCTAACTTCTTCAACTTCTAAATCAACTGCTTCGTTCTCTTTACGGATTTCACATCCAACACTCGTCTATATCTGTATATGTATATGCCTAGTTAGTTGGCTTCACTTTATATTTCATATATTTAATCCTTTGGAAATCTACTGGTAACTTCAACCCTTGCTTGCAAAACTATACAACTGTAATGGAATTATATATATATATATATTAAATTTAGCGGTCTATTTGCCTGCGTATGTAATGGATATTTATCATGTACTGGTTATGAACTCCGAAAACATTTTGACTTTACCCAATCTCATGAGAAAATTGTCCATGTATGTGTGCACCAGATGGTTCTGAGATAAACAATTTCTTTTGCATATTGAAAATCAAAGTAACAGGTATTTAATAAAGATATTAGTATTAAAAATGAAACTGACGATAATGATATTGACATCAAACAATGTTATATTCTCGCAAATTGGGATCCAAATCAATGATATATACTTAAAAATTTACAGATATGACTGGGTGATCTTGAACCCGTCTGTGTGTGTGTATGCAGCTGTTATTGTGCGTAATTACTTTTTTTTTTTGGGATGTATTAGCTGAGAGCCAGGAGACCTTCAAACTGCAGGAAGCCATAGCAGTTTCGGAAGATGCATATTTCAAGTATTATATATGATAGAAACTAGAGGAAGTGATAGGTTCTCTCCATTTTTAATTAATTATGACCTGATCTTGCTGATTTAGTTCTGAATATATATGATAGGATCCTAGGAATAAGGAGTTAGTTGTTTAGGATTCTAAAAATAGGGAGTTAGTTGTTTGATCAAATCTTTATTTAATTATTTAATTACTTATGTATTTGTTCAATTATTTATTAATTATGTAATAGATGTGTCAATTATGCACGTAGGAGTTAGTGGGATAGTTATGGGTTAGTGGGGTCATGGAAAGAATTAGATCGAGTCAGTTATTATCCTTCCTTTATAAATATCCTAGTTGTATTCCAGATTAAACACCGATGAATTGAATGAAACTATTATTGTGAGATTGGAGATTCTCCCTTCTTTTGGCTTCTTTTATCTTTCAAATGTGAGATCCTTGCAATTGAGAGAAACTAGAAGAGATATTGATAAGTTCTAGATCCTGGAACTTATCATTTGGTATCAGAGCCACTACTGGGTTAGGCTCTCTGTGAGGTTTAAGCGAGATGCTTGCTTTTGTCCTCACAGACAGAGTGTTTATCACCTGTGGAAAAAAAAAACCAATTGTGCTGCCACTGTTCCTCGCTTCTTCGTTACTAGAGTTGCTATGGCTGGTTCGTCGCACCTCGCCTGCGCCCCTGTTTGCTCGTCTTCTTCTCACCGTCCAAGTCACCTTTTTCCGTCGCCTCCCCGCCCCCCCCAAATCGTCGTGTCGGAGCCGCCAAATGTCGAAGCCCATCTCCCGTTCGCGTCGCGTCGTCCAGAGCACAGGTCCGTCCAGTTCGCGTCACAGTTCGCCAGAAGCTGC
>JANTPZ010004623.1:0-17251 GCA_025593235.1 Vachellia pachyceras | reverse complement strand
ATTGATTCTTGGTTTAAAAAAAACCAGATTTGGTCGCCAATCGAAATCTTTAGCAAACGGACGAAAAATAGGAGGCAGTCAAAGGTTTACTAATGAAAGTTGTATAGGCACGATACTACAATTACACTTGCCAGCGCACACGGTAGAGGCTTGCTGATAAATATAATTAAGGAGAAATTATTTTATTATTTCTTCTGTTTTAAATTCAATACTGCCTCTCCAACCTTCGATATTAAGTCATTCTGCAGCTTAATTTTTTCATTAAAATGGATATTATATTAAGAGTCAAATGATGATATAGTAAGTAAAAATACTTGCTCGGATTCAAGTTTCAAGATCGTGTTTCACTTTATATTCGTGTTATGAGTTTTGCACAAAGATGGTAATTTTCAATGCAGATAATTAAAATTGATATTGAAAGCAACATATATTTTATAATAAACAGATAATTTTTAAATATATATTCAAGTATAAATTAACTGTTTGACTGTGGAAGTAATGGAGATGGAGACTGTAGATCGGTTGAAAATTAAATTTACGGTAATATGCTTTGCCGAGTGCAAGGCTGTCGTGTTGACGGGTCATACAGTCAAAACAAGAAAATGCTTGTGGGCCCACAGTATCAATATCTGCCAAAAGAAATTAATTAAAAGGGGAAGCTAATATTTAGGTGATATCTAGATAAATACAGCAATTAATTTTGTTTGGGAAGCTGTTTGAAAACGCGGCAAAGAAATATTTTTACGTAAATCGAGGTAAATATATGAAGAAGATTATCTCATTTTACGAAAATTAATGTTGAACGTACATTTGGGTTCTACGAACGTTGAGGCAAATATGCTAAATATGAGTTCCATCAAAGTTTCTTTTTTAATTTTTCCAACGTTACATCAGAGTTCTAAGAAAGAATGGCCTGCTTGGGAAAGCGGTAGATAAGTACTTTTACGCAAGTCGAGGTAAATATGGAAAAGACTTGTCTCGTTTTACAAAAAACACTGTTAAAAGTACATTTGAACCTTCCGATATTTGAGCCAAACAGGCTCAATAGCTTTACACGGTGGTTTAGATGGGTGATTATACATATTTACCACGCAGCACAAGAGCCCAAACTAAAAAAAATGATCTATCCAGCAATTTCAATGGTGATGGGGTCATGAATTTTGGGTATTAACTATTCTGTATGCATACAAAATTGCCAGAGTATTGATATTAATAATTTCTCCTTCTATCAGAATGGAGTATCTGTGCTCTACGCGAATTCAAGTGCTTATGCCACCGATAAAATTTTGGAATGGTTATTTTTAACCAATTCCTCCAAACTTTTTTTTTTTCCATGAACACAATATATAACATAACCCCTTCCTCTTAACTATCTGCTAACCACAATTTAAAAAGTACTTTCCCCAAAACCACAACGATGAAAGTGACAGTAACAGTAAACAGTGTGGCCAAATTGATCCATTAGGTTTAGAGTCTTTTTCGTTGGTCTGTTCCTTTCCCCCACCTCATCTTGTTTGGCCAATTTTCGTATGCACAGTGATGACAGAAAATGGAAAATGATACTACCTTTCCTACCCACACAAAAAAACAAGTTGATATTAGAAACAGATAGAAAAAGGTAAAATAAAAGTCACACACAGACAGAGACAGAAACTTGAATATTGATTACATGTATATTTTACTGGAAGATATATATATATATATATATATATTTTGTGGCTCTGGGCTTTGGATGAAGCTTTTTACAGTGAGAAGGACGCAGGCGAGCTAGACACAATCAATAATTGCGAGTCCTGGTTGAAGGCTTTGTACACTTTTAACCACTAAAATCTTGTTTGGATAGCTCGTTGGAAGAACAGACACAGATTCCGAGGTAATATGTGAGAGAAATTTTGTCTCAGTAAGCATATGAATGGATTTTGGTTGCCCAAACAGGCTAACCAAACAAGCCTAAAGTTAATTCTCACCATCTCTTACCACTCTCCTTTTCCAACACCCTTCTCTCACCCACTTACACACCTCATTCTTTAATTAAAGAAGTTAAATAATTAATTTAAAGTAATTATATTTATAATCTTTCTCCAAACTCATACATAATTCAGGGTACACATAAATAAATATTCTTAAATTATTTATTTAATATTTTTTAAAAATATCAACTACAATTTCATGTTAGCGCTTCGTAGTCTGTGTTAAGGATCTTTTGAAGACTTGAATTTACAAAATTATACAAATATTTCAATGTAGTGTAGTCTAGAATAATACATATATATATAATAAGATGCAATGATACGTATATGTATAGGACTAACGTAAACACACATATAAGGGTTTAAACTGAACTAAATTATGAAGTCTTTTGTTGGGGTTCGGACGCTTTCATTTACGTTGTGCATGGACTACAACTTGGGACGCATAAAACTAAAATTCAAAAACTTATTCATATTCTACAAAAGCTAAATACACAGACAGCTGCATATTTTAAAAAACACACACGCAGACACAAATCCATTATTTGTGGTCGACGGTCTTGGTGATGAGTTTGGGCATATTAAAGCATCCACCCAGGGGTGAATCCATGGACGTTCAATCCTCCTCCTCCATTTACATCCTCCCCTTCCACAGCATTGTACCTGCTTTCATTCCCCAAGACACACACATGCATGCACATATTCTTACTATTATATATTAATAATTATATATATATATATAACTGCAGAACCAAGTAAAACCATGAAACATCAGAGAGATCAGAAATATATATACCCGATTTGCAGGTTGGGATTGACTCCCAAAGGCTGGAAAAATGCTTCAGATTGAACAGCAAAGTGAGTGTAATGGATCGTCTCATGAGACCCTCCTGCACCCTCCCAGCCCATTCTTAGAGGAACTTGTTGCGGGTTGATTCTTTCTTCTAACTGTGTTTCCATGTTTCAGCCATTTTACATATTTAGGGCAAAACTGCACTAGCCCCTTTTGTTCAAACCAAGGTGGGTGTTAGTGTTTCGTGCGCGCGCGCGCGCGCTCAGTTTTCGTCTCATTATAGTGATCACTAATTTGAGTGTTTGAAAATTCAAATGAAGATATCGCCTTTGCTGAGAATTCATACCTTACTCCACAAAGCCCTATTAGTTTCCTCCAGCACTTTCTCCTGCATATGCATTTAGTCAATTAGTACCAACGTATAATCCCAGTACGATGACGTTATATTTAATTTTTATTGCTATAATCTGAGAATGAACGCAGGTGGTAACATGCTAAACAATGATATCAGAAACAGTTTTGGAGAAAATGATACGTTTCATACCCGGTTCTGAAGATCAGCAAGCTGGTTAAGCATATACTGAGTCTGAGAAACATGTAAAGAAATTAAATATGTCAGCAGAGATGCTTAAAATCTAAAAAGGGCGTAAAGGTTGTAGAAGAGAGTTTAAACTAATTTCACTTTTACACGTAAACCAAAGTCGTACACATAGATATAGATTCCTGTGCGCTGTCAAATCAAGGATTAAAGACCACAAAAAGCTTGCTTACAAGTTTCATATTCAAAATGTGATCCGACCATTTCAACGAAAATAAAATAAATGTGATCCGATGAATTCAAAAAATTTTGACACTAACGTCTTGACAGATTAATCAGCTCTGATTTATAAAGAGGAAAACAAAATTATTTAAAACACGCACAGATAAATAGTTGAAATAGATATCAATGCTCTTACACACACACCTTTGTGGACCTGATATTCTTCAGTGCTACCTCAACTTGATTCTCAAGCTGCTCCAGCTCCTTTGTATTCATTTGGACCAGATCTTCCCCGAGTAGGTTCCTTTATGTATATAGGCTTAATATAAGTGACATGAATTTACAACTTACAATAGTTGACACGTTGAGAATTCAGCATTACATATAGAGATCGGAGAGAGAGGAGTCCTTAAGTTACTTGCCTCTGTGAACGTTGCAGGACTTCGACCCTTGCTTTAAGTCTCAAGTATTCATGATAGCTGCTCTGCTATAAATGCCACGTTTCGTATCACACTCTTTTCCTTCAAATTATCGTACACTTAACTTTGGCGTGCTTGTTTAATTATTTACTCAAAACGATCTCTTGAGTAAAAGATAATAATCGTATTCTTTTATATCTATCGCCAGCGAGCTATGCTTTATATAGGTTGCTTCTATAGAGAATCAACTTCAAACGTACTCTTATATTAGAGTTTGTAATTAATCAATGCTTATTTGAATAGATCTTTTCTCGAAATAGGAAACTAATTAAGCTGTAAGAACGAGTAACTCTAAAAAAGTTAGCTTGAAGTTGAAGCTGTCGGTTAGTGGACAACCATTTTTTTTTTTGCCAAAGGGTTAGGGGACAACCTAAACCTAGTATGAGGTAGAGTGGTAGATTGAGTAATGGAATACCTGGGTGTCACTGATTGGCTGGCTGGACTCCAGTGCACCATAGCTGTACTTCTGGTACTTCTCCAGAGTTTTGATCATGCTGTCACATAGGCCAACAAGCGTAATATATAATCCCAAGGACAACTTTTAGCTCCTCGAAGAAAAATAATAATAATAATACTAATTACAAAAGATGAGTAAGCAATGGATTTTATTATCATCGTGAGCAATTACTTACTTACAGGTTTTTTATTTATTATTGTTATCATTTCCAACTGCAAAAATCCCAACAAGTTCTAGGAAATTGAAGATGGAAAAGAATAAAAAAAATCAAATAATAAAAAAATTTAATAAATAGCACATGCAGAATCATTTAACAGATAAAATGAAAAATTTTCTCAATTAAGCTTATCATATACAAATCATAAGTGGTTAAAAGTTTCTCCAAAAGCTAACGTACTGTTAGAACCAGTGAAGCATCTGGCAGGATGGAATACTGACATTGGCATTCACAAGGGAGTCCTTTTGTGTGGTACCCGAGAAAGTTTAAAAATGGCATGTCTAACTTCAACAATAAAACTTATGAATAAACCCCAAACACAACATACACATCTAACCTAGTCTGCATCAACAAGGTTATAAAAATTATACTTTACATATAAAATAAGACAAGAAAGAAGGTTTCTTCTCGTTACACAAAAAAGCAGTGAGAAAAGGAAGGTTTCTTCTCGTTACACAAGACTAAAAATACTTTTTTAACATAATAATGAAAGGTTGAAAATATTTCTTCACTATCTGCAAAAAAAAAAAATATTTCTTCACTGGTACTTTCCCAGAAAATAGTAAAAATATCTTCTCAGTTTGTCTTCTCTTTTCTACAGCCCAAAGCCCCAAACCAGCTCATTCCACAACGGTTTTTAAGGATTTAAAGCTCATTTGCAGCTTTAGAAGTTCACCAGCACTTCCTCTCTCTCTCTCTCTCTCTCTCTCTCTCTCTCAAATCAAGTCTTAAATTGCAGTTTACACATCAAATATCCCATCTCTGCCGCCAAATCAGAACAGTGAAACCAAATGTCGCTGCTCCAATGGTCATTAGGGCTTGCTCCACCTTCTACCTCATGGATAGATAAAGATACCCACCAACTTGTCTTTCTTGACAAACAATTGCAAGAACTTGTTGGAATCTAATCTAGAGCTTGTTTTCATGGACGACTCAAAAAATTAGATCAGCTCTTTGAAAGGGGACAAAAAGAAAAGAGAGAAAAACTTAAACACAGTTCCTTATCGTTAAGTATCTTGCCCTAGCTCAAGGTGTATAATTGTATATATGACCCTTGAAACAGCCCAGCAATATGTTCTTCCAAAGGAACGAACTTGTTTGACTTGGAAAAACAATTTTTTTCCTTCTTTGGTATACTTCTTTTGGATATTGAGGTGAGAGAATGAAAAATGTTGCAGATTTTCGAGTGAAGATTTGGTGGGAACTGGAAGCACCACTTTTTTTCAGCTTATTTTGTTCTGGAAAACAAACATATGAAGAAGCAGAAATACCACGTTTTTCAGTTTATTATTCTGGAAAACAAAGGCTGTAGTCAGAAGAGTGAAACCTTCACTAGCACTTCGCCCTTGATGCAATTTTGGGAAATGAAAAGGAAAGTCAGAGAGATCCCTTCTTGGTCTTTACATATCAAATAAGGATACATATCAGAAGTCAGAAACTATATAGGTTCATCAGGGAAACAAAGCAGAGATCTTGCCCAAAACTAAGGAGACTAGGTACTAAATACTCCACTTGCTACTTGAGAAACAAAACCCATAACAGAAAATGCTTATTATTGTTCTCGTGGATAGAAATTAAACGTTGACGAAACAAGAGGGGACTGTGAGTGTGTGTATAAGAGAGACTAGAGAAAGGTAAAGGGGAAACACACACACACACACACACACACCTGGATCCACTACTGAACTCATAGAGCTTGCCACTATTGGAGAAGATGATGAGAGCAACCTCAGCATCACAGAGAACAGAGAGTTCACAAGCCTTCTTGAGCAGACCATTTCTTCTCTTAGCGAATGTAACCTGCCTATTGATTTTGTTCTCTATTCTCTTGAGCTCAACTCTGCCTCTTCCCATCTTCTTTCTCTTCTATCTTTCTATCCCTCTTTTAAAAAAAATGCGATCTTTCTTCTCTCTTTCCGGTAATGGTTAAGAGAAGAGAATAAGTTCTTAAATGGTCTGTGTTTAGGCTACCAAAAGGGTTAAAAACAATAGTGAATCATAAGAAATAAAAGTGGAAACCCTGGAAAAAGGATCCTCTCCTTATTGGTTTATATAGACTTTGGGTTTTCATCTCTGAACCCCGCAATGTCACAAATGTATATATGTACATGTTTGGGTTTGTACTTTCTACATTTCTGATTTCTCACAGTCATCTCTAAGTTGCCTTTATTTGTTATCTTAATATCTATTAGAGGTCAAATTGATCATTATTTGTCCAGTTTTCCCCATCTATCCACTAGGAGACGAAACTGATGAACCGTACAAATAAAATTAATGAAAATGCTTGAAAGTTAAGCTACAAGTGACATTTCGAATTCGATATATAATATGAGAATGATTTATTATATACCATCATCAGCATAAATCCGTACTTACAAAATTTTCTTCCCACTTTCGTTATCCACTGGTTCATATATAGATATGATGTACTGATTAACCACAAAAAAAGGACTTTTCATCCTTGTTATTAATAAATTCCTCCCAACCAACAGCTTTGAGCTAGCATGCATATATGCTTATAACTGGATCGCTGATGCTTGGGATATCCGTCCGTGTGGTAATGTAAATTTTATATATAAATGGAAAGTTATATTATTCAGAAGCATTAATGAGCTGACTGAATTAGAATGAAGTTCTTAGTTGATATTTGAACTGGAGTTCCCCTGATGATTAACTCTCCTACCACTAAAAGACTATATTTCTATCTTTGCCATGGAATATTTTGTTTGATCCCTATTATTAGCATGAAAGAGCTAGCACATCCTGTGAAGGTCGCTTGAGTAAGAAATGTTTTGCTTTGGACAAGTCCAAGAATGCAAGCAACTTTAGCAAAAACTGACACTGATTAGTTACCACATACAATCTTTCGTTTATAGCTCATTCATATGTCTCGTTGCATATATAATAAGTGGAAAAAAAGATCTTGTTCAGCCTCTTATAGATATAATATGCTTATTAATATGTACGAAAGAGCATCTTAATGATTGAAGGGAGTAAATATCTTAGAAGCAATATTTTCAAAATACGCAAATGGTTCAGAATAAAAGTGATTGGTTTACGTGAGAGACTATTTAGGTTGTTAAAAGCTTAAAATGTTGGCCATGCGACTAAACCTTATCCCGAGTATATAATGATGATGATGATGATGATGATGATGATGATGATGATGATGATGATGATGATGATGATGTTAGATGTGAGTTGGAAATGAAGTGAAGGATAAAGAAGAAGGGTGTTTTTTGTGGACTGGTTATTGCTTTATTCGGAAGTTGTAGAAAGAAGCAGTTTTGGGAGCAAGCTAAAAAAGGAAGAAAACCAGCGGTTAAAGCAGTTAATTAGAAAAAGAAAGAAAGAGTGGGAGGGTTAAGCGATGTGTCTATTTGTTTGTAGGAAGGCATCTGAAAGGGAGAGTTGAATCAGAGTAGCGAGGGCTACGTGTCGACGTCTGAGTTCATGCGGCTTCCAATTCCATGTACATCAAAACGCTGCTGTATTATTGATTTTTGGATTTGAACAAGTTGTCTGTTTTCCTTTTCCCTTCCATCCCTTTTTTACTCCAATTTATTCCTTCATCATTGTATCATCAACAACGTTGGCTGGCTAAAGGAGCGATGGGTTCATTTCTGAAGAAGAAAGATCAAAGATTTCATTGAAGCGTTGTATATATATATAAGAACAGTAATATTTCATTAAAGAAGAAATATCTTTTGGAAAAAAATTAAAGAAGAAATATCTAAAAATTGTTATATATATATATATATGTAAGACTAATGATATTTCATTGTTGTTATTATTTTTTTCATGAGTTATGAAGGCACCATTTTTATAGTAGAATTGAATTCACAATCTAACGTTTAAATAACGCTTGAGAAAGTAGTTTGGTTTATATATTAACCCTGTTTGGCAATGTTTATGGACTCTCAAAAAGTCTGTTTTATAATGTTTTTCTGCAAAACGAGAGATAATCTCATTCATATATTTATCTCCACTTATATACAAATATTTTTTCATCGTATTTCCAAAGGGACACTATATGAATTACCGTTCGGCGAGCGAAATAGTATATAATTTATCTGTCAACATGTTTTTAACGAATGGAACAAGAGATGCATGGCCAAAAGAGAAAAAGAGGTCCTCACCCAAAAAAAAGAGAAAAAGAGGTGTGTAAGGCAATGGACATAGGCACCAAAAAGATGTGGGGTCCGTTTGGAAATATGATAGAGAAATACTTTACATAAGTCGAGGTAAATATATGAAGTGAATTATCTCGTTTTATGAAAAAACACTGTTGAACATACTTTTAGCTTTCATTAACGCTAAGCTGTTGGATCAAGTATATAATTAATCCCCACAAGCGGAGTAATAAGGGAAATTGCTTCGTGGGGGCGGGACCCACTTGGTGTGCCTGCATGGAATAGACGCTTCATCAAGCATCCACAGCTGTGGGGTCTCTTCTTCCAGCCAACGATGCTGCGCCCCACTTTGAATTTTCTATACATCCATCCCATGTCTTGATCTCCCATGTAAATCTGTAAATATAGTATTCATCAGTTCCATCAGTAAATGATTAGTAATAATATGCAGATTGGCACAGACCTTAGCTACTTAAAATACAATCTCTCGAGTTTAAATACAGAAAACACACATTTAAAAGGGTTACTTTTAAGCAAGCTTTAGAATAACTTAATCTAATAATTAAAATTCTGAAGAAGACTGAAAGAGGTGATCCCATGTCTTGATCTCCCATGTAAATCTGTAAATACAGTATTCATCAGTAAATGAGTAGTAATAATATGCAGATTGGCACAGACCTTAGCTACTTAAAATACAATCTCTCGAGTTTAAATACAGAAAACACACATTTAAAAGGGTTACTTTTAATCAAGCTTTACAATCACTTAATCTAATAAGTAAAATTCTGAAGAAGACTGAAAGAGGTGGCACTAGCTTGGCTCTTGTGGAAATAATTAATGTTGGAAATGAGAGAGAGAATACACGTACAGTATATGCTTCTTCCTCTTCTTCTCCTTCATGTGTGTGTGTCATACATACAAACGTTTCATGTTTTTACTGTCATATTCTCAATCGCCCCACGTGATTCCCATCTCTTCCTCCTTTTCACATCACTTTCTATCCAATCCACTGTTCCTTCCTCCTTTCCCATCCACCATTTAATTATTTAATCCCATCTTTATTCCACCTCTTCCTTTATTATAATAAACTCCATCTACTTGTTTTTTTCCTTTTGCTGTCTCAGCAATACTATGATTTGTATGTTTTTTTCCTGCTGCTTTATACTCTCATGATGATTGTGAATAAAACAAGATAGAGGGCCATTTCTATGTACGGTGAATAGAACTTAGGGCTTCAACATTTTTTTTTACTTTACAGTGCCTCGATATTATTGAGGGGATAAAATTTAGGGTTAATAACTTGTTTCAAAACATAAATTTTATTCTAAAATTTAAGTTTTATTTAAATATTCACATTTTTTAAAATTAAGTTTTTGTTACAAAAACCTAGATGTTGAAAAAAACATTTTTTTTAAATCACACATTCTTTTATAATAAATTTTTTTCCTCTTTCCACTTTCTTTTTTTCTATTTATTTTTTGTCTTAAACTTCGTAAGAGTTATCATACCATAACTTCTCAAAACTTAGAGTCTGTAAAAGTTATTCTTCCAAAATTTATTTTCTAAAACCTATATTTTGCCTCAAACCCCATGAAAACTAGTTTGGTTGGAAAGAAGTTGACTTACAACCGAAGGTTGGGTTCAAATTTCAACATTGATATAAAAACTTTGTGAGTAGATTATCTGTACAAATACTTCTATAAAAACAGTATTTAAACTGTAAATTTCTTCTAATCTTGGCAAACCTGTCTCATCTGACCTGAACTATTGAATAAAAAGGTGCATCCATTATTCAGTGAATGAAATGATGGATACTTTAACTTGTTTCCCGCTGCCTTCAATAATGTAGTGGAACCAAAGCCATGTGCAACAGCTTGGGGAAGACCAGAGGATTGGGAAGATGGTCTTCAGAACTCGCCCACATGAACAAACAGTACTGCCTCTCTTGGACAGATCATTAAACCCCATTCTATCAATTAACATTCCTTATCTCTACTTCTTCTGCCCACATACTAATATATGTAGCCAATATTGCTAGCTATCTACCACCAATATTGGTTTCTAATTTTGTCATTATTTGTTCCATTATTGGGATCAACTTTTCAACGACTCAAATTCAAAACTCTCTTTCACCACAAAACTCCAATTCAACGAGTTATGGAAGGGTTTGGGAAAGCAATGTACGCATCAAAATGAAAGAGAATAATTGGTCAATAAAGGACGGCTGATGAATGAGTAGAATGAGTTGAGGCAAAAGGTATATTAAACAAGATCCTCATTCACACTCATGTTTGCTTATGAATTTTTAGCTGGGTAATTAGCCTATAATCAATAAGACTGAATTTAAATCTCATTATTGATGTGTGCAATTTGTTGATGAGCGATTGTAAGCATTCATGTACATGATTTCTGTGTCTAGAGTCATGCCTTAACTCTAACAAACCCCTACTATCTAACTTATCTAAACTTTTTTGCATGGGGAAAAACTTGCCTGCCTTCTATCCACAGGTTCATACCAATCACAGGACAGGACCACATGCCCCTTAACCTTCCCTACTTATCCCTTGTTTTCACAAAATTTCATATCTAAATGAATTCAGACATTTATCATTCACACCTATTATTCAATCTCCCTCACATTCAAATATCAAAGTCATAGACTAAATTCTTATCCGAAAAATAGAAGGAAAAAACGACATCATTTAAATGGCGTCACTCCCCCTTACTGGGCCAGTTCCACTACCTTGTGGTTCCATGACCATACAAGAGCCCAATTCACCTGAATCATCCAATTTTTTTATCCAAATCTCCCGCTCTCTCTCTCTCTCGTGTTGGATAGAAGGGAATACAAGCGAACCATTGTGATGGAGTCTAATGATTTTGCAGAAAGGTTGAAATATCACAGGTATCCGAGGGGGGATTATATATATACATATATACATTCAAATCAAAACACGTACGCAACCAAAGAAACTCAACACCAACCCACCCTCTATTGTTCACGTCTACACACATCACAGAACAGGTAATCAAGTTTCCAAAAGCAACACATCAAACACGCGATCAATCATTAAGCATTTTACTGTACACTTTGTCCACAACACAGCTGCCACAACTACCCTTGCTTTCTTCCCTCATCAAATTAAAGGCGAGAAAGCAAAAGTCTTTGTCCCCCTCCATCCTCTTTGTTCAATCCAAACTCAACTTTTGTTAGCCTCACGCGTATGACGTATCCACTATATCCCAAGTGCCTTCATCAAGAGTTCAAGACCATCTAAACACACGTATCCTACACGACAAATTCTGAATGAATCATAATTCTTCTCAAACCACAAGTTATAATCTATAATACATATATACTGATATACGCGGACGTGATTGAACTTTGGAGGAGGACCACTGTACAACATGTACAACGATGGATCGAGGAGATAGACTCTCTCGCAACATCAGTCTCACTAAGTTCAATGAATAAATATATAATATGTCCAAAGTTTCTGGATTGTTACGTTGGATTGACAATTGACCACACATGGACACTCAATAGTCTTTTGCACGTGGCTGCAACAACTTCAACTAATTATCAGTGTTTAATTATATATATATATTTGTAATTAATGGTCCAACCAGAACACCAAACTCAATGGGCTAACTATTAATAATCGTGTCATTGTTTTGTTGTGTGCAGGAGAAGGTGAGGCTCCAATACCACCCCTCCAAAAATGGCAAAATCGTGGTGATGTGTTGCCAAACATTGAATCTGCTTCCTCCTAATCAATCTCATCAGTGGGGTATCTAATAGTTCCCAGAGTAAATTTCCCCGAGCAGCTTGTTGGGAAGTCTCAACCAACTCATTTAAATTGCTTGTTTTGAAATATCTATATTATTGCATAGTGGGGGATTTGAGTTGGAGGGAGCAATTTAATTAAAGGGTCCATACACAGTGTAATAAATTACAATCAATTTTAATTAATTGTGTTTTTTTAAGTTAAACCATGTCTCCAATAAATTCACAAGGTTGGGAGAGAACAGAGACCAGTCGGTTATTAGATGACAAACAAAGCAGCAAGTGAATTGAAGAGAGAACAGTAGGGAAAAGAGAGGAAGTACATGACTGTTTCCTTTTGTGTTCTCACTTTTGGTCAGATAATGAAGAAGGTGCGTCCATAAGGATGGAATTCCTCCCCCCATCACAAAGATCAGATATTTTATTTAATTAAGAACTGATTAATAGTGGGAGTTTAAAATCAATAATAAGGTCATCCGTTCAAATTATACCGTCGGTTTGAGAATCCATTGGTATCTATGTAAACATTTTTTGTTGTCATCTCGAAAAATCTGGCTAGAGACAAACTCTAACCTTGACGAGTCGTAGCACTAAACTCACCTAAACTTTATAGTGGATCAAAAGGAAGAGGAGAAGAAAGATTACATAGGTTAATTAATTTACGACATCTTGGATTTTATCTAATAACAACTGGTATATGTATGACATGCTGCATAACTATTACTATATCTCAGGTGTTTCTCTTGACTGATATATAAAGATCTAGCAAAAAATATCATAGAGAAACCTAAGACTGATGATGTGAGTGTGTAATGTGTGTAATATCTATGTATATATACTGCAAAAAAATAATACTGTCACACAGAAGAGAGTGCTGTGTTGAGGTTGAAGGAGGAGGTTAGGGACATAAAAGTGAATGAAATCAAGAAAAGGGATTATAGAAATCTGAAACTGGTGTGTGTGGGGGCATATAGAGGAGAAAAGGGGGCAATAATTTGCATAAAACCCTAAAGATGAAAGGTAGGGGGACCATACGTAAATAGACGAGTGGTTGGATTTGAGGACAGCTTTGTTCATTGTGGCGGGGGGTAGAGAGAGTGAGCAACGTTAGGTTACTATACATTACACCTTTCTCGCTCCCTTCTCATCATCAAGCACTTATATTCCTCTCAGTTGGTGCAGTAGGTTCCCTCATTGTCATCTTACTTTTTAAATACACCACAAGCTCTTCAATTAATTTAACGCTAGCTAGCAGCAAAGTAACTGGAGCTTCGGTTTCTAGTCTCTTTTATGCATCAATCATATCCAAAGAGTTTAGGTTTTGCTATATGGCATAAAAGTTCCAGATGTTAGTTTCATCAAAAAGTTCAATTATTGTATCATTATTAGTTTTTACCATACTCTCTCAGTTATATCAAATATAGACACAAGTTCATCGATGCATACAGATCAAAAACACTATTCAAAGTGGTTGGTGCGGCTGAGAGACCCTTTTTATGTATTTTCTACTTTGACCCACGGTGACTTCACATGCATGAAACAGATGGAGGGTGAGAATTGGTGGGATGGTTTTTAAGTATTTTTAAGGAGACATTTTCTAAAAGACATCATTAAATATTCACACAATACTCTATACCTTAATTGTGTCCTATAGTTGATAAGGAAGAGTGAGATTTTTTTTGTTTTTGAATTTGAGGGCATATACGAATGTGTGGAGGGTTATAAGCGGAAGTTAATATATAGCTTCTCAGGAAGTATTGTATCATTAGATTACAAAACTATTGATTGAATGAGATTTTTTTAAACACTAAGATTGATACAATTTTTTATCTTTCAAATTTCAAATCAATAGTTTTTATCGTTGTAGTTTTATTTGATTTAAAATGTTAGTATCTTTATTCTAATAAAAATTTAGATAATTCCGCTCTTTAAATGACTAAACTCATGAATTTTAAATTTGGTAGACCAAAATTAAAATTAGGGCAAATCTAAAACAATTAAGATTTAAACACATATATATTGATATATAATCTAAGATAGGATGTTAAAAGATCCACGAGGATATAAAAAATAAGAACCGCATAATTTTCATATATTTTATTGGGAAACATGTGATATTTGCATAGAGAACGCCCCCCAAAGCGGGTTGCCGGGCATGCCCCATTTGCCCGTATTAATATCGTTCTTTGTTTCTATCCCACTCTCTGTCCAACGAGCGTGGATGTACGCGCACATGGCATTAACGCAAATGCCACCACCTGTCACCAGAAACAAGTGTCGGAGCTTGTGATGTGGTGGGACCTGTCTGTAAAATCCCAGCATAATTGGTTTGACGGTGCATGGATATTTCTTGGACCTCACCTACACTCTATTACTCCCTCCGTCTTATCCACCTTGTGGGGTTAATTAAAATTCTTCTATGTAATTCGGCTTGGCAAAAATATCTCAAATAACAGTATTAAACACAAAATAATTTTACAGATTCACAAAAATTATCATAACATCTCAGGATTAGTTGTTAAAGTTGTAATTAACAATTTTATTAATTTTCATTAACAACCTCAGCAACTACTCTTGATGGTGATACTTTTGTGAATCTTTAGGACTATTTTGTGTTAATTCTGTTGCTTAAAACCTTTGGCTAATTTTTGCATTTAGCTTTTACTTTAAAAATAAAATTTGATTAGTTAGGCCTCCTCATGTCTAGTCATGCTTTAATTTTTTTTGTTAAAAAAGAAAAAAACATCATGGAAGTCAAGTGAGAGGCTCGAATTTCTCTT
Source organism: Vachellia pachyceras (assembly GCA_025593235.1). Taxonomy (NCBI): domain Eukaryota; kingdom Viridiplantae; phylum Streptophyta; class Magnoliopsida; order Fabales; family Fabaceae; genus Vachellia; species Vachellia pachyceras. The sequence goes on along the minus strand of JANTPZ010004623.1, from coordinate 1,875 downwards.
TCTCTTTCTTTTTTTTTTTCCCATGTTTTCCTCAAGAATATTCCTTACCTTCTCTTTAAAATCTGCAGGGGGGCCAACTGGATACATTAATAAGATAACCATGAATTAGACAAGAAAAAAAAGAGCTTGCCTGATCTGACTTTTATAAGTGGAGTAAAAACATCATTTTTTTTCCTTTTCAAAAGATGGTTTTAATATCAATTAGAAGTTGTTTCTTTATCGTTTTGCTCAAAAAATCCATTTCTCTTCTAATTTTAAATCAGCATCAAAAGAAAATTGTTGAAAAGTTTTTCACTGATAAGTTAAGTTGCACCCATTAATCTTTGAATAATAAATTTTGCAATGAGAAATCACATCATTTCATTTCTTTTTTCTGAATAAAATATATTATGAATGACTCAAAAATGAAAAACATTTATCCCTTACCCAAAAAAATGAAATTTACGTTTTCCTATCTATGGAGACTCTGGTTGGGTTCATGTAGCGAATGGGCAATGCTTCATTAATCAACAGTAATAATAATGGTAATAAGAAAAAACGGTTTTTTGCTGCCGCGGGGGGATTTCTTATTTTTATTAATACTCAATGCTAAACGAAGCGAAAAGGCAGGAAAAAAGGTGCTGAAAGTTGTGCTCTGTCTCTGTCTTGCCGTTTCTCTCTAAAAGTAGAAACCGCGAGCTCTTCCATTTCCATGGAGTTTGGGGCGTGCTCTGAGACCCATTTCAGTTTAATCCTGCCCCTGCCTCATCCCCATTTCGCAATCCCACTCGTACAAGTACACTATTACTCATTCGTGCTTTAGACATCTACTCGTCTTCCCCTTCTTCCTTTTTCTCACTCACTTTCATCTTTCTTTCTTTCTCTTTTGCCATTCACTGAATTGCTTTTTTCGTTCCCCCTCATTCAGTCCTCTGCTCAGGCTGACACTGTCTTCCTCGCATTGAGCAAATAAACCTGTTTCTTAACTGCTTCTCCTTTCATATCACGTGGCCTTCTGACTTCTTAGTCCTCTGACCTTTCCTTTTCCTTTCTTTGGTAGCCTCTTTGCTGTTTCTTTCATTACCTGGGCTCCCAGTTCTTTATAATGGGTTCTCCTTATTCAATCTGTTTTACCCCTTACAAATTAAAGAACTTCATTAAGTCGTGGTGGCTTCAGAATATCTAATTTGTCTGCTTTTCTGTGTTATGTCTAGTTAAGCATTCATGGCTCCGTAAGTATCTGTTAGCCTTTTCTTCGCTAAGTTCGAGCTGAATTATGGCTACGTAAGTATACTAGCAAAGTGGGCTTCTGCTTCTTGTTCATGAAATGGATTCTTGGAGTTATGATTCTGAAGAAAAGGGGTTTGGGTCCAACGATGCACTCTCACCTCCTAATTCACTTTCCAGAAGTAAAGGTTCCATCTTGGGATGGGAATTGAAGAGTCCCTCTGGTATTTCCAGCGACATGTTATCCACGGGTCAACCAAACGTAGGAAATCAAGGTTTTGAGGAGATGGGTTTTCCAGAAATGTCGGGGAAACAATTGCCCCATGATCCAATTAGCAGTGTGTCCAACAGAAAGCTTGAAGGTGGTCCTTTTATGGCTGCTGCCCCAATTGCAATTTCTGGAGTTGAAGACTCCAATTCCAAGCTTTCTAACTCCGTGGTTGAATCTAACGGTAGAGATTCGCTCATTGATTTGAAGCTGGGACGATTTGGCGATTCCAGAGAAGCCATGGATTCAGCATTCTCCAAAGGAACTCCTATTATGTCTTCTCCAGAATCATCGGCTCCGACCAAGAGAGTACGGGGTTCAGGAGTTCATTCACAAACCGCTTACTGTCAAGTTTATGGATGTAATAAGGATCTGAGCGGCTCTAAAGACTACCACAAGAG
>JANTPZ010004622.1:0-13526 GCA_025593235.1 Vachellia pachyceras | reverse complement strand
AGTCAAATCTATGTTTACAAAAGCAGTTAACAATACAAGTATGACAGGTTAACATGTAACATGATGACCAAGCTTATAGATACAGGAAATATTGTCTAGTGTTTTCAGAATACAACCCTGAAATATATAGACAATATAATTCACTTCTATGATCAATAACTTAGATTAAATACCCGCTGTAATATCCTCCCATTTTATCTAATGAAACTGGACATAACTAGTTTAGATGGTGACTTGATACTTTAGATGGCCGTGGGTCTTCAATGAGATTAGAGGCAGTGTTATAAACTGTTGAGTCGAAAAATTTATCGTATGAGATAAGCCATATTACAAATGTCCGCGCAACAGCTTTTACATCCCCTGAGAAAGCAAAATGATAAGCGAGGAAAATCCCGACGCAGGCCCTTTAACTTGGCTAAAACGAAATATTCGAATTCGCAAATTTCAGAAGCATGTTAATCCCATGAGCAAATGCAGGAACTCAGCAGATAGGCGGAAGTCTTTAATATATAGAATTAGACATACATGATTTGCTGGTGCCAGAAGAAACGATCTGATTTGCTACCATGGTAGTCGTTGAGCCATCCACAAAAACATATTCCCCTGAGTACAAAAATTGACACAATAGTATCTTTGCTTGTGCTGTTGCTAGAAAGCTAAGCAAAAACAATAGACCAACAATAAGAACATAGTTCATCAAACGAACCTCTCTTTTGCTTTGAACCTGGCAACGGTCCGTGTGTGGCGAACCATTGAACATCCAATTTCTCAATGCCTTTAATCTCAAAACTCAGTCTTTCAAGTAAAAACGAATGCGCACTAGATGGATTTGAGATCTCAACGGTGACCACAACTGGATCACCAGGACGATATACTTCTTTATCTGCTTCAAGTTTTAATGTAGGAAGGAGTTGGACCTTCGGGGAATGATCTTCCCTGCCCGAATCGCTACCACCCAGAAAGGAAAATCTACTCAAAAGCATTGGTCTCGTCGGAAATTTCTTGTTCTTTCGATTCTATTACTCCTTCAATATTCTCCAGAAATTAGCTTGACCTTACAAGATCAGATCTCCTGGATCTTCTCGTACGGGATCAGATTTACGACAGGAGTCTTGGGACTCAAATGCGATACTTTGGATTTTTTTTAAATTTCGATTTTCCTATTTTACATTTAAATAAAATTTATCATACTGATGGTGAAATCAGAAATGCGAGAGGGCATCAAAAACATCCCAATAAAATAATCACGAAAAATAAATGGAGACAATATTAATTATTAATTAATCTATTAAAATCCAAGCTGTGTGTTTAAAAATTATCTGCAAAAATGTAAAAATTAAAGAATATTTTATATAACATTTTAAAATATTTACTTATAACTTAAAATCTAGGGTCCTAGACGTATCCATATGACTAAGAGCTCAATTAATACTCACTCAATCCAAAATATAAGATATCATTTATAATGTAAGAATCAAATAGAGTAATAACTTAGAGAGAATTTCCCAACGTCAAGTTTGAATAACCGTAAACCTTAATAGCTATGTAACTGTTGCATAAAAAAGAATTTTAACTAATTTTCATGCACTAATAAAAACAGTTAAAAGAATTAAATTTATTATAAAATTTAAATTATTTCCAATATTACTTTATTCATTTCACTAAATTTCAACCTTCTATTAATTTTCACACTTTCACTACTTTCAATGAATATGGCATATATGGAAAAAAATTTAATGCTCATGAAAAATATCAAATTTTCATAGAAAAATAATTAAAAGATCTTTTAGAAAGTCTTTTATAAACAGAACTGGACCAAGGAAATATAGTTTAAAAAATTTTTTTAAGTATTTTGTTAAAAAAATTGATTTTCATTTAAGAAAATACCAGCAAGGGCTTTGTCTTTTTAGTTGATTTTATCGGAATCTACAAGTTGGTTCAGGTTAGTTAAGATTCTTTCTGGCTTTAATTACCTATTTTTCTCTTAACCTTTGTATAATTTTTGTTTCTCAACCAAAAAAAATGATAAAAGGCTTGTTTGGTTAGCCCGTTTGGGCAACCAAAATCCATTCATGCGCTTAATGTGACAAAATTCCTCTTACATATTTACCTCGAAATCTGTATCCATTCTCCCAACGGGTTATCCAAACAAGCCCCTTCAAAGAGAAGGCCGTTGAACTTAAAATTCTTCCCACCAATCAACAAGCAACACTCATAACCCGTGTGGAAGATTGAATATTATAACTTAAATATGAAGCCTCAAATTTAAATTTGTATAGATAACGTAAAAAAACACATAAAGAAAATATACTTTTAATTGAACTCAACAACCATATAAAAAAAAGTTGAAATTCTTCCAATGAACCATGTAAACTTTAACATGAAACTAATTTTTCTAATATTTATAAATCAATTATCTAACTTTTATATTTTATATTAAAGGTAAGATGTAGAGTTTTAAATTATGCATGCACACTCAAACCTTTTATTATTGTGGTTGCCTACAAACATTTTAGTATTTGCCAATTAGTAACAAATATTGTCCATGCTTCTAGTACATAGCTTTTGGTCTTTGTCCAGGTCTTTCTCCAACGCAAATATGAAAGATATCAACTTCACAATCACAATGAAAATTCTTCATATTATACTAGTCAAAATGTTGAATATAAATTTCAGTTAATATTTTTTAAAAGATTAAGAAAATTAAATAAAATTATATATTTATCATTTTTTAAAATTAATTTATCTGACTTATAATTTAATTAATAATATAAATAAGCATTTCATACTGGATATAATTTAAAATAGTTTATTTAACTTCCTTAATCTTTTAAAAAAATCAATTGATGTTTATTTTAAAGACCAGAGGTAATATTAACTACAAAAGACATAAATTTAACATCATCCATTGATCACATTGACTATACTTAATTATTTAATCAGTCTTCATCTTAGATGCCTCAATGGAAATAACTGAAATACAAAAAGATGCAGTAAGTCATATATGTTATAAAATGAGGGAATTTGAGAGTAAGAGAGAACAGTAGAAGAGATTGAGAGATAGGGAGAGATGAGAGGAATGAAGAGAATTTCATAAAATGATAAGGGAAAAGAATAAAAAGTCTCTTATTCATTGTGGCTGTACCTTCTATTTATAACCATAAATTTACATCACGGTAAATCACTATAAAAGATTACATAAGATAATAAAGGATATAAAATATAATTAAGAATAATGGGAGACATGGACATCCACATATATAATAATATTCATAACACTCTCTCTTGGATGTCCATGACTAAACATATGCCTCATTAAAAACCTCTTTAGGAAAACCCAGTAGGACAAAACTTAGATAAAGAAAAAAAAGTACAATGTTTATATAGACATATTCTAATGATGCTTCATTAAAAAATCTTTCTATGAAAACTTAGTGGGACAAAACCTAAATAAGAAAAAAAGAGTACAGCGTGTATCAACTCCCCCTCTTAACAACATTACTCAATATTTCTGAGTTTGCAAAGTAACTTGGTGAATAAAGCTGCCATATTTTCACTAAGTTTTAACTCCTTTTCGAAAGGTCGTAAGTGAAGAACTTTAGTGAAATAAGTTTCACTCTATAGCATTTGATATAAATATACCTACGCATATGAACAAGTATGATAAACAGTATATGCATAAATGGTCAGTTCATACTCAAATATACCTGATTGTAATGACCTTATATTCACAGTACCTCGAATAATATATATCACTCTATTTTAATGTATTAATGATATTGAAGAACTATATCATACTAGCAGATTAAAGATAAATAATATGTCATGACCTGAGAAATTAGCAAGGATACGTTGGTGTCCTAAAAACACTTAATTATTGTACTTCTGAATCAAGTAGTTCTTCATCTCCCTCTTTGTTAATTTCCCGAGGTATAGAAAGACTTTTACCAATATATTATGCGATGAAAACGCACTTTGATTGCTTCAAGTCATATCAAGACTTGTTTAGCTCAATTTAATATTATTTTCGAAAACTTGCATTTGATACTTTTGGCATCATGGGTCCTTTAGGGACTCTCATATAAATGATACTGCCAAGTATGTCATATGAAAGTATAGCCATAGCATTTATGAGGCATAATTCAAGCCCTTTATTGATTGTATGGTTAATCAAATAACCAAAAACATTCATACTACTACTGAATGCATTCTTTCACAACATATACCAGATCATTCCTTCACAACATATACCAGATCGTTGTGTAAAGTATTAACTTATAAGATGTGCCCCATGTCTTATTATTTTGCCTTTTCCATTTCTCTTCCATACATAAAGGCTTACATCCATATGACCAATCCTTTCTTCACTGGCACTTAACAATGGTACCAGCTCATGATCCTTATTATTCATTACGTTGCATGCTGATTCAAGGCCTCTAGTTGTCTCAAGGTCCAATTATAAATTACCTAAAACTAATGTAATATAGTGCATCAACCCTAGGATCGTTCTTTTATCAAAGAGCCTTTATTTTAAATCCCAAAGTTAAATTAAGTGTTAAAAATGGTGAAAAGAAAAGGGTTATTTTTATAAAATTGATTTTCTTTACTAAATCAAATGCAATGAATTTAAACGAAATGAATTCTTTTGGATTTTCAGGAATAGTGAATGCTCTTAGTGACTAGTTTGCTCACTTAAATCAACATGAATGTCCCTAGAAGTACTTGATTCAGGATAGGGGTGACGTTCTAAAGGGATTTTACTTATGTTCTTTTTACCTTGCCCTTGACCCTTTTGATGTTGCTTAAACTGTTTCAAAATAATATCAAACTCAGGGTCTCTAAACACAACCTTTCTATCTATAGGCATGCACACAGAAATGTAACACGGTAATGTGCAAGAACAAGTACGAGAGTAAAGTCACGAAAATCTCAATCAATCAAATTAGTTTATGCAAGAAAACAGCAATACACCAACCAAAGAAAATGCAAATGCAACATGCCAATAAATGCTATGAATATGATGCAAAATTGAAAGAAAATCAAGATTTTTATTTTTTTCTCAAAAAATTTAATGCAAAATGTAATGGAAACTAAAACTGCTATAAAAAATTAAAAAGAAGACCTAAGAGTCTCACAATAATAAACCCTAATCAATCAAAACCAATTGACACTTATAAAATCAAGAAAATCAAAACTAATTCCCCGGCAAGGGCGCCATTTGTTTCAAGGCCTCTAGTCGTCTCAAGGTCCAATCAAAAATTACCTAAAACTAATGCAATATAGTACATCAACCATATGATCGTTCTCTTATCAAGGAGCCTTTATTTTAAATCCCTAAGTTAAACTAAGTGCTAAAAAATGGTTAAAAGAAAAGGGTTATTTTTATAAAATTGATTTTCTTTACTAAATCAAATGCAATGAATTTAAACTAAGTAAATTCTTTTGGATTTTCAAGAATAGTAAATGCTCTTGGTGACAGAGATGTGACCATCCCGCTCAAAAATAATTATGGGAGTTGAAAAATCATTACACCTTTTTGCAAAACCTCAAGTTAATACTTAAGTCCAATATTCTCAATTGATAATAGCTCCTACGAACATAGCTAACTGTTACCTATTGATGTATTGTTAAAAACCGTTTAATGCACAATTAAAATAGGAATAATGCAATATGAATCTTCTTAGAATGAAATGCTAAACAGTCATTCCAAAGCACCAATTAATCATATTAACCAAACAATAACATGCTAATTAACATAATTAAATTGTTGCTTTCAAGAAATCAACACATATTTGTTTCACAATGCATAATCCAAAATTAATTGTGAAAATCAATCCAAACAAAGACAAATAAACATCCATATTAGTTCTAAAATCATATATAATCATCCCTATAAATAGAAAATCCAAATACATAATTTTAGACTAATGGAAATATAGAAAAACTCCCCTATGTAAATCAGTGAGCTCTGGCTAACAATTCCATCACCAAGAGGCAAAACAATTAGCCATACATCGCTTCAGATTCAGTTCCAACGATTTCCATATATCCAGCCATAATAGCAATAAAAAAAGAGAACTAATCTGGCCCCATAAAGTGTGCGTGGTGGTCAACTACTTGAATGACGCATGGGTGTGGTGGAACGTGGCGAGAAGAACGAATGGATTGGCGGCAACGTTGATTGGTAAGAGAGGAAGAACCAGGCGGTTGTACTCATGGTCTGGTTGTGCTGGTCAAGGGAGGGAGCTATGTGGCCTGGTGGCGCTGAGGCGACGACGAAGATGGCATGTGACGGCGTGGCTACTCTTCTCCCTGTTTCTGCATTGTCCCGAGGAAGAAAGCAGAGAAGCAGCAACTCTCCCAGGTGAGAATGGACGAAAAGCAGAGGTCAAGTCTGCAAGGTCTCCCCGTTGACGGCGTCTCTCGCGTGTCCCAGAGGCGTTTGTTTCTCTGTTCTCTCCTTCAACTCTCGTGGCTCTCCTTGCGGCTATGGCGTGAGGAAAGGGTGAATCAGTGGTGGTCGTGAGCAGTCAAGGAGAGAGCAGAGGATGGAGATATGGCGGCGTGCTTGCTCCTCGAGCTCTCATGCGTGGGTAGCTGAGTATGGGAGAAGGAGTGAGGCAACAGCGTGTTCAGTTGAGGGAATGAGCGTGGTGCCGAGATTGGAGGTACAGGGAGTTCAAAATAATAAGGATTGGTGGTGGCTGGTCCCCCTTCCCTTAGCGTGAATCCAGCGAGCATTCAAAATTCAAGGTTGGCCGCTTCCCTCGGTCTGGAATCTCTCCCAAAAAATCAGGTGCAGGCCATTCAAAAATGAGGATCATCTTTTTCGCCTTGGTCAGTGTCCAAACGCAGCAGTAGCAACAATGGACTGACTTGTCATTTTTCAAATTCAAGAACCAAGCTGTCATTAATTTTTAGACCCTATTCTGTCATTTTCTGAATTTGCCAAACTCCCTCTAAGTACTTATAATGTCATAATTTAGCACCAAATAATATCAAAAGCTCAAGGAAATGATTGTATAAATAAATAATCAATTTAAAACCATTTTTACCCCTAATTGGGCTTAATTCAATGCAAATTTCTTTATTCCAAATTAGTGCTTATTCATATAATGTTAGTCCACGAAATGTATCAAAATAACTAGATTATCTATGAAAAAGGTGTGTTAAAATATGGTTAGATCACATGCTATTTTATAATATGCTGTTAACATTGACTTTATTTCATTCCCATCGAATTCCACAATTTATTGAGATCTCATTATTTTCAAATATGCCAGGTACCTGAGTCTCTTTTAGGACTATAATATTTTCTTCTAGAGAAAATAACTATTCAAGAGTTAGCTCTTCTGAAGCAATCAAATATTCTTTATCATCCTCAACTGACCATTTATATTCTTGGCTCCTTTTATTTTTTAGGATTTTGTTATTTTTTGAATCGATGGGCTTTTCACACCTCATCGTGTTTTAAATTTGTTCATAGGAGATTCTTATAGGAGGATTAATAGTTGGGATATGTGACTTTATCACTTTCTTTCGATCAATAAATGCTTCAGGCATTATATAGCTAAATTCTTTAAATGAATTATCTTTTGAATTTTCAGTGCACATCATTTCAATACAAGGATCAACAATAAGCCAATGATAATTCATTTCAACTAATCTCTTTACCCAACTGCTTATTTTCTCCCCTTGATATTGGTGAAAGTAATTCATCAAATGTCATTCGGTAAATCATGCCATAAAATTCATAACCGGCATACATTCACATCATGTTTTAAGGACCCATTTTGGTGTGTTGTGATTTTACAGCACATATATAACACCCACAAAAATAGGAAATACATATTCTTGATCGGAAACCTTTGTAAGGGGGAAGATTTTCAATAATTTGTTGGCCTCGTGCAAATTAATAGTGCTGCCTACAAAATGGCTAGTCCCAAAGCAGAATAAGGAAGATAATATCTTATGTAAAAAGGTTGCAACCACTTAATCAATCATTCTGCTAGTCCATTTTGTACATGAACATGAATTACAAGATGTTCAACATCAAGTCCAAAGGATGTGCAATCATCATTAATGCTAGTGCAGTAAATTCATTAGCACTATAATGTTCCTTGATTGGATAATCAGGATAATGTGCTCTTAACCATATTCCTTGAGCAAACAATCTTGCAAACTTCAGGTTGCAAGAAGATAACAAATAACCATGAGACCATTTAGTTGAAGCATCAATTAAAACCGTACGGTAACTAAATGGTTCATCATGTGGGTTCATCGTCCCACAACTATATTCTTATATCCGTTTTAAGAATTCGAAGGGCTCATATTGTATTTAACTTTATGAGAGCCAATAATATATTCCCCTAGAAACATGCAGCATATGAGAAATAATGGTATCTATACACACTTCAAGGTATAACAACATTTATTTTCAATCATTTCTCGCATCACAATTAAGCTGGGATGGTCTAACCGGTCATGCCAAACATTAAATTCATTGATAAACTTCTAGTTTCTCTTACTAAACTGCTGGTTTGTATTAATTAGTAAACTTTTGGTTTATTATCTCATAACATACATCAAATTTATCAGTAAACTGTTGGTTTACTATTGCATGTCAATCATCAAATTCATCCGTAAACTTCTGATTTACTGTCATATGCTTTCAACTATGCTTATATACAAAGTTAGAGGTAAAATGGAAGAACTTAAAATGTAAAAGAAAAACAAATATATAAATAAAACAATAATAACGTAAATAAAATTAATCAATCATATATAATTAATTATACATATACATATATAATTCATAGTGTTGTAAGTATAACAATAAATAAATATAGCATTTGGCTATATTATAAGGTAGGGGAAATATATGACATGTGGCTATACGATAACTTTTATTTCCATTTCTGCAAATATCATGAAACTTTATAAATTTCTTATAAATTGGGTAGAATAGAGTGTATTTTCAAAGTATAATTTTGTTCCTTTCGGTAACATATAATATTAACTCTTTCCGGAGGAAGGTGAGGATGATGTCAAGTCATCATGCCCCTTATGCCCTGAGCGACACACGTGCTACAATGGCGGAGCCTTCAATGCACACCCAATTTATTAAGTATGCCCGTATATTTGCCTTTTTTGTGGTTCTTATCAGTTTTTCTCCGCTTTAAGTGGCACTTAGAACTAATACAATTCTGACCACACCAATACCAATGACTGTAGTCATATCCATTTTCGACTATCACAATTATTATGTTTCACAATATTCACTTCTGGGAATAGAGTCGAGTGTATTGGGCAAACACATTATTAAACCAACATATTAAACTTTAGAAATGTAAAGGAATCCATTCATAATGGGCTTTCAAGAGGATAACCAACTTCTGGCGGTCATGCATTTCCTTTAAATTGTTCTAAAGAACATATGGGTCTTCTATATATATGTATCATATACAAAGTTATAGCTACAACAAAAGATTGCATACTAAACACAAATATCAATTGTATGAAGTTGAATTTTAGATATGCATAATTCTTGGTGGGAATTTAATTAGTTATCTCAACACTATATACACCCATTGCCTTGTCGGGGCCATTGAGGGGGCGCTTGCTGCACACCAAAACATACCGTTTTGGCCCTTCCAACAAGTCGGGTTACCTATTCCAATTCAGTTCGCCCCTCCCTACTTAGCGTCACACAGTTCCATTTTCCCTTCTTTCCTGGCAACGGTGGCTCACCTTTTTCTGGTGACAATGGGTCATTTTCTGACTAGGGGCATTTTGCATATCCCCACAAAAATCAAACAAAATAATAGTTTTTTCATAACATATATCAAAATAGGGGAAAACGCATCATAAATCCCTTTTAAAACCCCAATCAAACCTTTCCGGTAAAGACCCATAGATTCCAGTGGGAAGCTCCCACATATAGAAAGTAAACACAGTATTCATCAACAAGTTTTTAAACATATATCCATATATTAAAAAGACCAGCCACAAAAGAAATATCGCATAATCACCAAAGGTGACATATTTAAAACACATAAATAAAATTCATGCTGTCTCTGCTTAAATTCAATGACTTAAATATTTGTAGAATAAAAATAAATGTCCATCTTCCAATATAAAATAAATCCGAGTCTGCCAATAATACATGTCCCATTATTTATTATCTTTTTGGGGCTTAATTGTTTTTCGAAATCCATTTCCCCTTTTTTTTCACTGCAATAAAAAAATGCTTAAGATCCCAGTCCAAAAATGTTTAAAATGCAAAATGCAAATCTTAAGACCCAAGGGGTACCGACCTGAGTCCCTGATGTGACCCGAATTAGCTCAGCCGCTAATCTGTTTTCAGAACATCTTCTTAGGCGATGACAACACTCCCCATCGGATTATGGGGTTTTTTTTTTCACAATGAGGATTATAGGAGGGGGTGTGTGTGAATATGTATACAGATATATGTGTGTGGGCACCAACGCAGATTCAAGCAAAGGCATTCATATTGATTATATATATATATATATTTTGAAGCACACATGGAAACGCACACATTCACGCAGCCGCTGGATCTTTGTTTTTCCAGCGAGGAAACTTGGAGATTTCAACGAAACACACACATGTATATATTTACAGATCCAAGGACATATTACAAAATCACAAAAGAAAAAGATTCAAAATCACAGATTCATATACATGTGCATGAAACTTACCCGGATCTTTTCCTTTTACCGGCAAAAAACCATTAATTCCGGTAAGTTCCAGATTTGTAAAAAAAATGCCAAAAACGATTAAACATACATATACTTACAGATCCATTCACAGGCTTGTGGATTTGAATAAAACACAATGATTTACAAAAAGGAAAAGGTGGACCAGAGGAAGCAAGAACCATATAAATGCTTACACACACAAATATCGACACAGTATAATATTCATATTTTTCAAGAAAGAGAACAACCGCAGGAATATATACATTCAGATTTGTAAAAGAGAAGAGGATGGGTTTTGCATATAAATTTCTGTAAATTTGTAGAAAACCGACGGGCGTGAAAAAGGACATGAAGATCTTTTAAAATTTGACTGAAACATAGATCCACAGATTGTTCAAAGGATTTTTTTCCCCTTAGATCCTCCAATTTTAGAACGAAAGAAAATAAATTTGAGTGAAAACATACATGAAGAATCCGAATCTAATTATAAAAGTTTCGTCCTCATGACATATTATAAAATGAGAGAATTTAAGAGTAAGAGAAAATAGTAGAAGAGATTGAGAGAAAGGGAGAGAGGAGAGGAATGAAGAGAATCTCATAAAATAAGAAGGGAGAAGAATAAAAAGTCTCTTGTTCATTGTGGATATACCTTCTATTTATATGCATAAATTTACATCACGATAAATCACTATAAAAGATTACATAAGATAATAAAGGATATAAAATATAATTAGGAATAATGGGAGATATGGACATCGACATAATAATATTCATAACAATATATAATTAATTAATTCTTGTCATATATAATTCAAAAACACCCCAACCAAGCAATACATAAAGGGACACGTTAGAAGTATATTGCATTACATTATTCAACTTAAAAAAAATGAAAAATAACTACAATGCTGCAATTAACTAATCAAGAAAAAATTACTGTGTAAAGGAGTTCCTAGATATTTATACATGTCCTTCCCATTTGCTTTTTATGGGATGGACCAGAGCAATTGTTACGTGGTTCATTTCATAGATGTGCAAGTTAGTCCTTAGTAATGGTGGCGTCTCATGATGAGGCTCAGTTAATTCTTTCTGTGAAATTTGGTATGCTTCCATCTTCATTATTTATTGGGCATTACATATTTAGTTGCTACTGCTGTAGGATCTATGAAGCATGTATTAAATGTACACTGTCTGAAGCAATGGCTATGGTTGAAGCTGTCAAAGATTTTTGTTTCAGTCCTTGTGTGGACCTTTGCACATGGGAGGGCCTTTCACATGGGAGGGCGCATACATCCCAACTTCGTGCCAATTGGGGCCTTGTGGAATCTGTAACATGTCCTTTTGGGTTCAATCAAGCAGAAACTTCCATGCACATGCTTCGAGATTGTGTCAATGATCAGGAACGTTGGTATTCTTTGAACAACCCCTCCTTATGGAAAGATTTCTTCTCCTTACTGGGAATGGATTAGTTAAAGTGGAACATAAAAATGAAAGTGGGCAAGGAATTAACTAATAAACTCCGATGATGCATCCTGTTTGGATATATCTGTTAGGATATTTGGGTTGACAAGTACAAAAAAGTCTTTAGAAATTGATATGACTAGTGCTCAGTCTACTTTATTTAGAGCATGTTGGGACTAATCTTTCTTGTCTTAGTGTAATTTTTATTCAAGGCAGATAGTGAGCACCAGGAAAACGTTACCAACAAGCCTGGTCTCTGTAAGCTTGAAGTGGATGGCTCTGTCCTCAGCTCTGGACGGAGTGGGTGTGGCGGAGTGCTTCGGGAAGGTAATAATCAATGGATATGTGGTTTCAGCTGTAAACTCTCTACTGTTCCCCCAGCAATTGCAAAACTTATTGTCATTATACACGGATTGCAACTATGCTGAAATCGTGAATACAGGAATATTAAAGTCATGATAGATTGCATAGAGGCTATAAACCTTATGACTCGGGGTTGTAATGCTAGCCATCCCTTTAAAGATATAGTAGATGAGGTTTGATTGTTTGTAACAAGAAATTGGAGTATTGTGTTTCAGCATGTTCCAAGAGAGGACAACATCCTGACAAATAGCTTAACCCATATAGCTTATGATTTGATAGGAAACTTTTATCTTTTTTATCAACTACCACCCTCTTTGCAAAGGACGGTGGTTGAGGGAGATATTAGATCCTCTCGTAACCATGTAATGTTCTAAACTTTTTAATGGCATTTAGTTTTCTATTAAAAAAAGATTTTTGTTTCTTTTGGCCAACTGTGAACGATATACTATTAGGAGTAACTAAATATAAACATGGTCTTGTATTTTGCAGCAGATGGAGCATTATTCATATGATCGAGTATGTTTTTGTGTACCTAGCCTTATTTATAAGGTAGAGAGACAAGATCTTATTTAGTTGTATTTGTAAATCACTCCATTAAGTTTTTTATGCGAATGTACAATTTTACCCTTAATTTATCTTATGTTGACTTTACTACCATGTGTTACAATGGATATTAGATAGAAATAAATTTGAAAAATTGTTTAATTTTAAGGCAGAGTTAATGGAGTTTGAGTTTTTCTTTAATCTATCTGAAACATGCTAAAAGTAATTTATAAATAAGATCAAAGGATTATAATTCACATCATTAAGTTCTTTACATAAATATAAAATGTTAACCCCCTAATTTATTTGCTTGTAAACTATTTTTTTATGTCTCATGTGTGTGTACAAGGGTAAATTTGAAAAATTAATAAGTTTTAAGATAGAATTAATAAAGTTTAAAATTTTTATTGGTTCATATTAACATATTGAAAATTCATT
>JANTPZ010004621.1:0-13518 GCA_025593235.1 Vachellia pachyceras | reverse complement strand
GAGAGGAAGGAATCTGATTTTCTTTTTCTTTTGTTCTGTGAGTGAATTGTGTGTTTGTAGTTTCCTAGTTCCGAAGTTAAAATATGGAACATGTGAAGACAAGTTATGTCTTCGGGAACTTAAGTGATTCCAATACACGGACAGAAGGCTTGTCTGGTTCTGTTCAGAGATCTCCCATCACTCAGAGGCCAGAGCAACACTTATTTTTCTTATTTTTTTTGGTTATAACACGCTACTCTCATCCTATTTCCTATAAATAACTTTCAACCTACTTCACATAAAAAATCTTAAATTTTTATTATTATCTTAAAATTAACACTTTTCAACTTGATTCTTGTTTGATATTGCAGTACAGCATCCCTCTTGAAAACTTATACATGCAAATAAAAAATTTAATAATGTGTTTATTAATAGGATAAAAAAAACTTATTCATTCTATATGATATAGATAGGATCAAAGGATCATTATGTATGTCTGCATATATGATATTTAATGCTATGAGGTTATATCGGAATATTATGGACTTAAAATTAAAGGTGATAAATTCTCAATGGTGGTTTAAGAAAAATAGACTCTCTTCCACTTGACCTAGGCATTGTTACTTTCATGCATATAAAAGTTTTCTTATAGAATTATAACTATATGGGTATATATATGGATATGTAATTTGATGTGAAGATGTGGCAAATCAAATAAACAGTTAATATAATTTTTGGTCTGTTAAATTTACCTTAAATTTAGTTTTGGCATCTAAAGTTTTATTTTATTTAAAATATCAGTTCTTATACTTCAGTAACAATCTGAACCATTTTACCTTTTTAAATGGCCAAAATCTTCGATCTAAAACTTGAGGTTGAATATTGTATTAATCCTTTAACAAGAGTGAAGGTTCCATGATCCCATGTGGGTTATATGATGGAGAGGAGTGAGGACCACAGTGTGGATGGACAGATGGTGGATGGACTGATATGAATTATTGATCGATTTGACTTTTCTAACTTTTTTATATTGTGCTTGCGTCCTGATCTATGTTGATGAGTTGTTAGCTACCTTTCTCTCTCTCTTTTTTGTCATATAAGAAACAAAGATATTTTTGTACGTGCTTGTTTTACTGTTTACTACTATGTATTTAATTTTTTAATTTAAATTTGTTAATTTCTTACTATGTATTTAACTTTTGCAAAAACATCGTGATTATTCATACAAAAGACTCAATTTTTAGTAGTGGGAGTGGAGCTAAAAAAAAACTCATCATAAATTGGTTTTGGAACAAAAATATAAATTTTCATCTTACAAATCCTGTGAGTCTTAATCATCGTCAAGAGGAATGTTTAACATGATTAAATTTCTTGCTGTGATAGTAATTGAGAGATAGGGTGATAAAATAATAATAGAGTATTAACCATATTCAAGAATTTTTTTCCATACATTTTTTTATCTGTAAAACCTCAAACATGTATCTCACACACACATATTTATAATTTGTGGAGTATCTAAAATCAAAGGATCTCTTGAGCTGCATGGTTTGACCCGCAAGGTGGATGAATTCTAGCACAAAAAGGTTCTATAATTAGTTTATAATTATTGCTTCAAATTACTCTAATTAACGTCCACGTCTACGCTTAGAAAACAGTGATTATTTTTCTCCCTTTGTTTATTGGATTATTATGCCATCCTTCTTATGACGTGCAATTGACGCCTAAACTCCACGTGGTCGTCTTAAATGCGTTTTCAGAGCTAGTAAAAATATAGGA
This sequence comes from Vachellia pachyceras, assembly GCA_025593235.1. NCBI lineage: Eukaryota > Viridiplantae > Streptophyta > Magnoliopsida > Fabales > Fabaceae > Vachellia > Vachellia pachyceras. The sequence goes on along the minus strand of JANTPZ010004621.1, from coordinate 11,763 downwards.
AATATAATATATACACACACACACACACACACACATATATAACTATATATAACATAACCACTAAGTATATTAAGTTTAAAATGTTGGATGAACATGGCTTAATTCTAATGAAATTTTAGGAACTATTATAGAATGAGTTTTTTCCTCTGTGAAATGATCTAATTGCATTCGATAAATTAGTTATATTATATTTATCTTTATTGTTGTCATTTAATATGTTAAAGTCATTAATTATTAAATTACTATTGTCACGCACCTTGACTGAAAAATTATTGTTGTCATTATTATTTAAGCAGAAAATTACACAAAATTTATATGTTACTGTCTTAAGTTCTGTTGTCATATAACGTTGTCACTTGTTAAATGGTTCTAGTCATTTTTTTTTTTCAGATTAAGGTTATTTAGATAATTTTGTTACAGAATTTAATCCTAAACCAGTTAGCAGGAGCTTCTTTAAGAGATTAGACCATTTTGAAATCTTAAATTAGAATGTGTAGATTTGACGAGATTATTGTATATACTTCCCTCAAAGTCAATACAATTGAAGTCAGCGAACTGTTATTTTTTCTTTTGTGTGTGTTGAAATTTACATACGTGAGTTATAAATAGAGGAAAACTGCCATTCTTGAGACAGAAATTAAACTTCAAATTTCCCCTCTGCCAACTTATAAAATAGAAAGTTCAAATTAAAAGTTAAAAAAATATTGCCTACACTCCTTAATCTAAAAGTTGGTTGACTTTTTTTTGAAAAAAGTAAGGAAGCTAATTAATTAATCTATTTATCATTTTTCTCGAAACTAATTTGTGTGATTTGTAAACTGATATATAACTAATGATATATACGTTTTTAGAATATATATTCTAATTAAGTAATTTATTTAGATTTTTTAATCTTTTAAAAAAGTTAACTAGATCTTATATTAAAGATTAATGTGGTAAATTATCAGTAGAATTTTTTGGCCAAAAATTATGAGGCGATTTGGAAAAATGAACATCAGATATCTTGAATCGATATTATATTATGTCAAGAAATTTGGATCTAACAGCTTGTTCTTTTTGTTTTTATAACAATCAGAAGGTTGATCTTACGTATCAAACACAAAATTATTGTTTGATTTGGATCTTAATAAACAATATTAAAGATATATATGTATGTATGTACACAGAGACTCACACTAATAATAATGAATATCAAGGGACAGTCTTAGAACTGAAGATATGGAGAATGGGTCCATATCATATCCTCACATTCAATGTACTTAGCTTGTTCTCCCTCTAGATTCCATTCCCCTTCTCTAATTATTTCTTTTTATTCTCTTCACTATCATATCATGCATTTTTTTAGTTCTCTTAACCAAAAAAAAAAAATCAGATTTGAACTATTTAAATTATATTAATCTATTTGTATATATGTTTTATTAATGCACTGAAGGTGCTAAAATATATCACCCTCAATGATGTATACCCTCATACGCATCACACCATTAAGTTTTGCCATAAAAGTACATCTGAAGATTTTAAAATGGTGTAAAAATATGATGGCCATTATGTCAAACCAAACATGATCATTTTAACACACATGAGTAGAAGCATGCAAGGTTTCAAAATGGTGAAAACATGTTATGATTCTGAAGTTAACAAATACTAATAGTTTTATAAATAGTCCTCACATGCATTACATAGGGTCCGTTTAGGAACACGGTAGAGAAGTACTTTTACATAAGTCGAGGTAAATGTGGAGGAGATTATCTCATTTTACGAAAAAACAATATTAAACGTGCGTTTTGGAAACGTTGTTCCAAACAACCCCTATAATATTTTTGCTCCCAATCATTTACCAACATGAGTGAAAACACTTTGCATTACGTGTGAGGATTGTTTGTTAAAGGGTTAACTTGTTTAACGTTAATTGACTTAACGACTATACTATTTTTGCACCATTTTGAAACATTGATGTGTACTTTTACGCCCAAAAAAACTTCATCTTATCAATGGCAGCTTCTTACACGAGTTTGGCTGTAATAATGGGAACGATAAAAGTTGTATGTGGCATCTCTTGGGTTATCATTACCAATGATTAAAAGGATTAAAGGAAAGGGGATTTTAAAAAGAATAGAACTATTTTTAATTAAGTCAATAGAACTGTGGTGGTAGGCTCCTTAACTTTTTTTTCCTTATTCCTTAAAAAGTAATTTTATGTCATTCGTAATTTTTTTGTAGTTGTCCCTTGTCGAACAATCTGGTAAAACTCTTTCTCATTTCTAATATTTTTTTTATTTGAAAGTTGTACAAGTTAGCTTATAATGCGCCTCATTTATTCTAAATTTACTCTTCAGTATGAAAATTCTTTCCTTTGATTTGATTTTATTAAAACATAACATAAAAGATGTTATATATATAATTTTTTTGATACAAATATAATTTGTTTATAATAGTTTTTAAGAAAATGTAGTATTTTTTTTTTGACAAACTGCAATTAGCCAATTACAAGAGATATGTGCCTCTATGGGACAATAGGAAGATTTTTTCTGGGAAGGATGTGATCTGTGTGTGTGTGTGTGTGAGAATATGATCATATCTTTTGTCTGCAGCTGTTTGTTTATTGAAGTGGAAAATTAAATTACAAATTTTTTTATATTTGGTATTATTTTTACAAACAACTATATATATTGCCGTGATTCCTAATATTTTGGTGCGTGCAGCAAATTTAACGAGGAGGAATATATATATATATATGTAATCTACTCGTTACATTCTTAAATGTGTAAGCTAAATAATTAATTTATAAAGATTAAAAAATTCATTAAGTTATTATTCATAAATAGCATATATGATTTGTTTTCTAAAATACTCATTTTAATACTTTGCATTAGATGTTACTCTCTTGACCAAAAATCTCATTAATATACACAGTAAGAGACAGTATAGAAGAAAATATATAAATTTAAGAAACAAAACGAATTAGAATTTTACATTTAGAATCAAAACACGTCTACTAACTTCTTATATTTAGGAGTAAAAGAAGCAGAATTTAATTTATCTCCGTGTTACATAAATATTAGTCTTTTTTAGTTGTGAGTGAAAGTTTCTGAGGGGGAAAGGCAAAGAAAAAAAAAAAAAGCCTATACATAATGTGTCTATAAAAAAATAATAATAATAGAGTGAACGAGGGGAAGGGTGAAAATTAAAGGGGGAACAATTGAGTGCGACAAAATGAAATGCTCGTGCGTATGCTTGTTTCCTTGTTTCATTTTTCTAGAAATTAAATCCAAAATTGCTTAATTAATCACTTTTTGATTACACAAACCCTGCTTTTATCAAAGCATCATCATCATCTCATGTTGACAAGACCACAACACTAATAACAGCTTCTCATTTTTAATTAATTGCAAAAGTATATCCTTTTTTTATTAATTATTCAAAACGTTTTCAAGTTTTTGTACATGATAGTTTTATTTTTGATAAATTATTTAGGGAAAATTATCATATTCCATTTGTGCCGTTAAATATAGTAACTAGGTAGGCATATCTTCATTTCCTTTTCAACAATCAAGTTGTCCAAAATATATTAATGATGTTCACATTTCAATTGTTTTAAGAATATACATGCATGCATATATATAGGTTTAATTAATTTGTAAATTTGATCCGAAAGTTTTCGATCCAAAAGCAATGTTACACATGAAGTTTGAAAATAGAACAATGTTATCCTTTATCATTAAAAATGTTAACATTCAACGTTAATTTTTTAACTATTATTTAGTTTTTTAATGAAATATGGCAAAATTACTTTTGATGAAAATTTTTTGTAGCAAATTTATATCCTAACCGCATGTATACACACACATTACTCTTTGGCATAAAGAATAAAAGTAGACTCTAATCCAAAGCGATTAACCCGAATGAACAATTTTATAAAATAAATTAATAAATATGAACTAATTAATCCACTGTCAGTGTTGAGAGACTGTATTATAATATTTTATTTGTTGGAATTGGTTTGGTATTTGTTTGATTAATTTATTTTACTGTATATATAATATTTTTTACATGTATTTGTTGTACACCTTTTAATTTAAGTGGAGGCTAATGATGATGAATTGTGGGATCAACGAGTGAGAGGGATCCAAGTGGGGCAAATATCAGTGCCCTAATCTGTCAAACAATTTTTTTAATTAATTTATTAGTGATCTATATTTTAATTTGTTTCCAACTAATAATATATAATATCAAGCATATATCCGCATCATTTTGTCTTGCTTTTTTACTTTTACCTTATTCCTTCACACTATTTTATTTGGTTCTCTTATTATGAAAAAAAGGACTATATTATTTATTATATGTAAATGATGTGGCCTAATACAACATGCCATTTCAGAAAGAAAATTTTGATGCTAAAAGTTCTTTATATTTATTGTGTTAAGTTTTCTAATCAGAACACTTGGTTATGTGTCATATTTTTAGATATTATCATTTAATTATAAATTTATATAAAAATAAGATATATAGTCAGGTGCGATTGGAGAAATTGATACAATGGATGTAAAAAGCTTGGTCTAAGTTTTGTGCATTCAAAAATAACAGTTAGTATTTTACATACAAATTTAAAATAAAAATATATAAAATACTTAAAAAAGAATGTACACTTTTTTTGGCCATTTTGTTCTCAAACATAAAAAGTATAGACCTAAAATATTTAAGAAGTTATATAAAATACTTAAAAATATTTAAAATAATTATTAGACCACATATTTTTTAAATAAAAAATATAAAGTACTTCAAATCGTAGGTCATGATGCCGTGTGTTATTTTCAAAATGACATGGTATACACAAAATATAAAAATAAAACTTGGTATGGAAAAAATTAAAACCGTTAACTTTAATTAAGAGAAATTGTAATTGCATGAGATTTGATAATTATGATCCAAACATGAAATATCAAGGTCCTTATTTAAACTTTTAAAAGCTAGAGAGGTGCTATACAATTGGACCAAAATTCAGAATTGTTTTTTTTGTGTGTATTTTAAGCTATACATTTTCTATTTGTATATTTATTTATGTATGCGCGCGTGTGTGTACACCTCATATAAATAGAAATAGGAGTTTGTGAACAAGTGTGTAATGATGCATATAGCGAGGTTCCTTGTATATATGAGTGGGTCGAAAGTTGAGACTATGTGCGTGGGGATGAAACTAACCGAAGAAATTGCATGGCATAATAATAATAATAATTATTACTCCCGTAGTCGATCGTTGATATAAGATTTAATTGATTTTTTTATATATTTTAAAATATTTACGTGTATCATTATATAATATATTAGTTATAAATTAAGAAGATTAGTTTAGAGAAAATGATATTAATAAGTATTATTATTATTATATAATTGTGTTGCCATAATCATTATCATCGCCACCTTTCTTCTTTTGATCAACGAAGTTGCATATTGTATATTCTCTATTTCCCCTACGCCAACAGTTTTCTTGCACACCAGATATTTCCCAATACACATATTTATATATATAGACACACCCCTTTTGCTTGTATCCCCGAAAAGATGCGATGTATGGTAGAAATTTTGAAGATTATTATTAAACAAAATTGGTGAGAAGTTTGAAATTTTATTGGATGGAAGAACTTGAATTAGAGTATCTGTACTTTTATATACTTATCTGATATCATTTATAAGACACTTCCAATTATACAGGTTATCAAAAACATTAAACTGCATTAACTCTACTTTACAATTTAACAACATTTCAATTTTATCTTTATTTAATATACATTATATCTTATGAGAATAAAATTATAATAAAAATAAATGAATGGTGAAATATAATTACACGTTCATATAAAAATTTAATAATATAATGTATAAATATGAGCGAAAATTCCACACCCCACTAAGAATTCGTTTGGAAGTCCGTTTGATAATAGCTTTTACGGAGTTCAAGGTAAAACTTAGATTTTAAAGAATAAATTTTGGGAGAATAGCTTTTACAAATTTCAAGGCAAAACCTGGGTTTTGAAATGTGATTGTGTTTGTCCATTTGGCAACGTGGTGGAGAAGTATTTTTACACAAGCCGAGGCAAATATGTGGAGGAGATTGTCTCGTTTTGCGAAAAAACACTGTTGAATGTGCTTATAAGTAGAAGCACCGCATTGCCAAACGGTGCTGACTTTTACGGAGTTTGAGGCAAAAAGTAAGTATGGAAGATGAAAGAGAAAGAAAGAAAAAATAGAAAAAAGAAAATTCATTAGGAGAGAGTGTGCGATTTGATAAGACGATGGTTTTTTCAAAACATATGTTTCAAACCTAGGTTTTATCTCCAAAATAGTTTTTTCTAAAAAATGTAAGTATTTAGACAAAATATAGGTTTTCCAACATAACCTAGATTTCCAGTAGAGCTTTCAAACAGGCCCCAAGCTATAAATAAGATTGGAGGATTATAAAATTCTATAGAATCGCTATACTTTCCATGCATAAAAACATATTAGGTCATTCTCATCACCTAAAAAAAGTTTTCAAATATGAACTTTCACTAATTTTATTTTATTAAGTTGTAGAGAGATTTTTAAATTTTTGACCCATGTATAAATAATTTCTCACTTTTTAATACCAGATTATAAGTAACTCTGATTTTCAAAATTTATATAAATAATTTTATTTTCTCAAATAAAATCATTTTTAGGATAATTATGATAGCGCATGAGATAAATTTCAAAATTAGGATGAAAGGACTCATCAACAATGAGGGGTAATTACTAAATTGTTCTCTTTATTTAAAATATTTCATGCTAAAAGTTAGAAGGTCATTTAAAAAATTATTATGTAGCTATAATAAATGACAAAAGATTAATATGACTTCCGGTCTTTAATATAATAGTTAATTAACTTTATTTAAAGAGATTAAGGAAGTTAAAAAGTTTCTTGAAAATATTTATATTTATTATATTTCTCCAAACGAATTTGTCTAACTTATAAATGGATATACAACCTAATAATACATATAAATAAGTATTTTTAAATAGTTTATTTAGCATCTTTAATCTTATTAAATAATGTTAACTGATTTTTTATGAATAATCCGGGAGGTAGCGCATGAATTCATGCAACTTCTATGTACTGAAGAACAATTTTTCAATGGCCTCCAAATGTTAAAGGTTAGAATATCACCTCAGTGTGTTCAAATTTCACACATCATATACACAGTACGTTCTCAAAAAAGTTCATTTTGTTGAAATCTAAGAATTTTGATTATTTTTTTCCAAAATAATGGACTTAGTTATTGGGCTCAGACTTAGTTATTCAATTAGTTAGTAACAAACTCAGTTGTGTAAGTTACTGTATAGCTGTAAGCAACGTGCAATATGCATGGATATAAAGGATGATATTGTATCAGCGTGAACAATATGAATGAAATATTCTTTTCGCTCGTAACCTCTCTCTCTCTGCCCCTTTCCTTTCCTTCTGTGATGGTATCAAAGCTTTGAAAGCTTCTACTCTCTGCATTCCCTTACTCTCTTACTACACTCACCTCCTCGGCATTCCTTCTATTCTTCTCTGTCATCCTCATGGCATCCAATGACACTTCTTCCACCACCTCAAGATCCAGCCCAAGATCCAGCCAATTGTTACTATCTTCCTCCTAATGAGAATCCATCACTCGTCCTGGTTTCTCCGCCTCTTTCCGAACCCAACTATCATCATTGGGCTCGTGCGATGACGACGACACTCATGAGCAAGAACAAGTTCCAATTTGTTGATGGTTCTCTCCTAATTCCAGCATCATCTGATCCTCATTTTTCGGCATGGCAACGATGCAACACCATGATTCTCACCTGGATAAACAGAACCTTATCACCATCCATAGCTCACAGCGTCATCTGGATCAACAACGCCATTGACGTATGGACCGACCTGAGGGAACGCTTCAGTCATGGTGACATCTTTCGGATCGCTGAATTCAAGAAGAACTATATCATTTTCATCAAGGTGATCTCTCCATCTCAGACTATTTTACCCAGATGAAGATTGTTTGGGATGAATTACTCAATTTTCGGCCATTACCCAATTGTTCATGCCGTGCAAAATCTTATATCCAACAAGATTATGTCATTAGATTTCTTAAAGGCCTCAATGACTGATTTGCGAATGTCCGATCTCCAATCATGCTCATGGAACCACTTCCTTCTATTAACAAAGTTTTCTCTCTTCTCATCCAACAAGAATGTGAACTGACCAATTCTGTTGATTCTGTTGTTTGCACCACTTGTACTTCTGTTCCTGGACATCACAACAATAAACCACTCCCTGCAACTAGTCACACCAATAACAAAGTGTGCACGTTTTGTGGGAAACCTCGACACACTGTGGAGACTTGCTATAGGAAACATGGATTTCCACTTGGCTTCAAGTTCAGAAATAATGGCACCTCCATTCATAACGTGACAACCTCCAATTCTACCACAATAGCTGGAATTCTGCCCTGTCCGCCCACTTCTGCCAACACTCCTAGCCCTATCATGGAAGATCAATATCATCAACTCATCGCTCTACTGCAACCTGCTGCTGCCACTCCCCCTTCGTCCACTTCCACATCTTCAGCTCCTTCAAACCACCACATTAATCAGGTGTCCTCCCTCACGCTTGAACCAAACTTTAGTAAACAAGGTACCTATGCTGCTCTCTCCTTTCAATTTTCATCCACTTTTTGGATTCTGGACAGTGGTGCTACTGCATATGTATGTCATTATATTCCTTATCCTTATATACATCTTATTATCATATTTCACCGATACGTGTTACTCTTCCCACTAAGTCAGCTGTCCTCACCACTATTTCCGGAACTGTTTAGATCACTCCTGACATATCTCTTACAAATGTTCTTTATATACATGCATTTAATTGTAATCTCATCTCCATTACTCAAATGACTCTGCAGCTTCATTGCAGTCTCATCTTCTTTGCTTCTCAATGTTTTATACAGAATGTAAGACCCTGGAAAACGATTGGTACTGCTAGAGTTTCTCAAGGATTATACATTCTCAATAGTCACAATTCTCCTGCTGCTCATGTCAACTCGATCTCTGCACCTCATTCTTCTGCTGACCCATCCTTTCACTTGTGGCATTACAGACTAGGCCATCTTTCTTCCGATGTTTCCAATGTTCTCAATTCTCAATTTCCTTTCATTTCTTGTAAGCCTCATAATACCAATTGTGATGTATGTCATTTTGCTAAACAAAGAAAACTATCATTTCCTATTAGCAACACAACTTCTTCTCATTTTCTTGAACTTATACATTCTGATATATGGGGACCTTTCAATGTTCCTTCCATTCATGATCACAAATACTTTTTGACTATGGTAGATGACTTCACACATCACACTTGGGTTTGCATTCTTAAACACAAATCTGAGGCTCAACTTTCCCTTCAACACCTCTTAATATTCCTTGAAAAACAATACAACCAATCTGTAAAAACAATTCGCACTGATAATGGACCAGAATTCAGCATGACATCATTTTACTCCTCTAAAGGCATCCTACATCAAACTTCATGTGTTGAGACACCTGAGCAAAATAGCACAGTGGAAAGAAAGCATCAACACTTTCTCAACACTGCACGAGCTCTCATGTTCCGGTCTCATTTGCCCATTGCTTATTGGTCATATGCTATCCTACATGTTTTTTTAATCAATCGCCTCCCTTCACCTGTTCTAAATAACAAATCTCCCTTTCAATTACTTACCAACACATCTCCCAACTATGCAGATCTCAAAGTGTTTGGCTCTTTATGTTATGCATGCACTCCTACTACTCATCGAACAAAATTTGATTCTAGAGCTCGAAAATGTGTCATTCTAGGCTTCCAACATGGCACCAAAGGCTATATTCTTCTTGATTTGCACAACAATGCCATATTTGTATCAAGGCATGTTCTCTTTTATGAATAAGTTTTTCCATTCTCCTCCACTCTCCCTTCTGTCATCACTGATCCAATTCCTTTGCCTCAGTCTTTCACCCTTGTTGATTCCCCTCTCCCTATTTCACAGTCCACACCATCACCAACCAGTTCTCCAACCCTTCCAGACTCCTCTGCATCACCACCACCAATTAATTCTCTACCTCTTCAAGATTCCTTTACACCATCATCACCCTCTCATCTGCCACGACACTCTCGCAGAGAGCATAAGTAGCCATCATACTTAAGTGACTATCACTGCTCCTTACTTACAGCAGACCAATCGGTTTCCAGGATCCCAACATGTAGGTATCCATTACAATATGTTCTCTCTTATGATCATTTATCACCATCCCACAAACGCTTTATATGTTCCATCACCATTCCACTTGAACCAAAAACCTATAATCAGGCCATCCAATTTCCTAAGTGGCGGCAAGCTATGCAAGCTGAACTTTTAGCTCTAGAGCAAAACAAAACATGGGTACTAACTGATTTACCAAAGGGCAAATCTCCAATTGGCTGTAAATGGGTCTTCAGGACCAAATTCCATGCTGATGGTAGACTTGAACGTCACAAAGCCCGATTAGTGGCGAAGGGCTATACTCAGACGGAAGGAGTTGCCTACTTCGATACCTTTTCTCCCGTAGCCAAAATGACTAATGTGCGCCTTCTCATAGCCATTGTTGCTGCCTCTGGATGGCACCTTGAACAATTGGATGTAAACAATGCATTTCTCCATGGTGATTTGAATGAAGAAGTCTACATGACTCTTTCCCCTGGATTTTCATCTCCCAATCCGAAGCTGGTATGCAAATTACAAAAGTCATTGTATGGTTTAAAGCAAGCCTCTCGACAATGGTTTGCAAAGTTATCAGGTGCCTTGATTAATTGTGGCTATTATCAATCCAAGTCAGATTACTCCCTCTTTGTTCACAAACAAGCTGCTTCCTTTACTGCTTTACTAGTATATGTTGATGACATCATTATTGCAGGCAATGATCTTACAGAAATCAACAAGGTCAAAGGCTTTCTTGATTCTTCCTTCAAGATCAGGGACCTCGGCCACGTAAAATTCTTCCTTGGTCTTGAGGTCGCACGTTCTTCCAAAGACATTTCCTTAAACCAAAGAAAATTTGTGCTCGACATTCTCTCAGATACTAGTCATCTTGCTTGCAAACCAGCTTCCACTCCCATGGATCGTTCCACACGTCTTTCACAGAATCAAGGAACTGCCCTCACTGACATTGCAAGCTACCGCCGCCTTGTTGGGCGTCTTCTTTATCGCACTACTACTAAGCCTGACATTTCCTACGCCGTCCAACAACTGTGTCAATTTTCTCAAGTCCCCACTACTGCTCATCACCATGCAGCACTTCGCGTTATTCGTTATTTAAAAGGTTCTCCAAGGAAAGGTCTTTATTTTCCTTCTACCTACACCTTTAAGTTACAGGGCTTTAGTGATTCTAACTGAGCCGGCTGTCCTGACAGTCGAAGATCTTTAACTGGGTTCTGCATTTTTCTTGATTGGGCTCTCACCTCTTAGCGCTCCAAGAAGCAACTGACTGTGTCTCGCTCTTCTTCTGAGCCTGAGTACCGAGCCTTAGGTTCAACCACATGTGAAGTTCAATGGCTCCTATACCTTCTTGCTGATTTACATATTCCTCATCCTTCTCCCGCTATTATCTATTGTGATAATCAATCTGCTCGGTATATTGCTGCTAATCCTACGTTTCATGAACGCACCAACCACATTGAGTTGGACTGTCATATTGTTTGAGAGAAGATTC
>JANTPZ010004620.1:0-14301 GCA_025593235.1 Vachellia pachyceras | reverse complement strand
GGGGGGGGGGTTGAATGGATCCACAAGTTTACAGTCTTGTATTAAGGTATTTGGATCTAAGATTTAATTCTTAAAGATTTGCAAGGAAAAGTTCAAGCAACCACAAGTCTGGGAGGATGTTCCTCACATCGAGAGGTGAGTGTAGGAAATGTTACTAGTTTTGAGATTTTAAATCTAAATAGAGCCACTTAATACATTCAAATAAATGAAACTAACTAATGGTCTGGACTATCTTTTTTTCAATAAAAACATGAAAATGGTTATCTGCACTGCCTTCCCTGTGTTTGATGTGTTCAGTTTCTTTCTGCAGGTATTGTGAACATTGGGGACACGATGGGGAGTGGACTAATTGTTTGTATCAGTATCAACTTATAAAGCCTTTTCTTTTGTTTCTTTTATGCACTCTGTGAAGAGTCCCTATCTAAAAATTTTGTTGGCTAAAAGAATAGAAATTTAAGTGCTACTACTTTTTATGTATGAAATTTTGTAAAATTTCAGTGCTCTCTGTATATAAAAACATATCAAATTCTTCTGATTAATAAAAGTTCTAAATATTTTTCATGAATTTTCGTGAGTCAGTAAACTTCTATGTAGTTAGCACCTATTTACTCACTACTCAGTACTGATATAAGCCATTCTCAACTTGTGTCAATATTATTCTTGCAGTGATTGCACAGGGTTATGCCAACGGGAAAAGAGCGCTATTCTGTAATCACTATCCTACTTCATTGGTCGCTTTGTTTTTTTTCATTGTTGCTGCATTATCTTTCCTGGCAGATGACTAATGAGTGCCTTTTAATTTATTCCGAGGGCATAAAGATTTGTATGAGAGAAAATGCGAATATTCTCATTCAACTTTAGCTTATGTGTAAACACCATGAGACGCTATACCTCAGAATTGTCATTTGCCATTTAGCGTATTTCCAATTTTTTGGTCCATGTTTGCTAACTGGGCAAATTACGAAAACATTCTTCGATGTTGTAGTAAGCTTTTCTTTTGGTTGAGTGGGTTATTCTGATGCAGACACTTGCAAATGAGGGAGCATCCCCTTCAAAAAGTTGCCAAGGCAGCAAACTTTCTTGTAGAGGTTTGTTTTTTGGGTGAACGAGAAAAACACAGGCCCTATTACACCCTCGTATGCCTAACAATAGGAAATCCTATTCTATCCTCTTTCTTGTAGAGGTTTTAATGACAATAATATGGTTCTTTCTGGGGCCTGTCATGGTTAAAAACTGGGTGACATGTAAAGTTTCTGCTTTTAATTTATTTATTTTGCTGAAAAAGGTGGTTCCACTCTGCCACGACATTGACATGCCTTTTCCTTTTTCCTAAAAGATTTGTATGGAAGATTTTAAAACTTGAAGATTTTGTGTGGTTATTAGTGCACGAGTCTGGTCAAAGGTTAAATAATAAATCGTATGTTTTATTTTATCAATCTCTGCGATCATTACTCATAATACCAAATATTGATTTATCCCTGTTTAGAAGGCTTTAGGTTACAGTTTGTTCTCTAAAATGGAACAAGGAATTCCTCTCATTATTACCAGAAAAATGCCTAGTGACGGAAAATGAGGGTCGTTAATATTTTTCGTCGTTAAATGAAAATTTTCTGATGGAAAATACCCATTTAGCGATGAATTTTTCCGTTGTTAAAAGTCATTTTTCTGATAGTGCATGTATATTATACTGCAAAGTGGACTCCTCCTCCTCCTTCTTTGTCTGGATGCCATATTGCTGAGGTTCTCTTGATTGCTTTTGATGTGGTGAGAAATTATAGATACCTACAAAATGGTTTCCTTATACCCTTATTATATCCATTTTGCTTAACACATTGCTATATTTACAGGTGGCTTTCTTTTTAGACCCAAATCCAGACTGCACTGTGGAATGCCTTGAAAGCTGCAGCAGTGAATCATCTACCCCCAGGGAAAAATATTATTCCCTATTTAAAAAGGTAAACATTTAAAAGGGACCTCTTTTTGAACAATTATGGCTGGGCTGAATAAATTAAAGGGACTCTTCCTTTTAAACAAAGTCAAGAGTTTGAATTGAACACTTGTATTTACGTTCAAGGAGTTTATCCTGAATTGCATATTATGATTCTCAAATCTAAGCGGATAATACCATATCTAAGTAATTATATGTATCGGGACATTTTTCATGAACAAATCAGAATAAGCATCTTCTTATACTTTGTGTAATATATACTCTTTTTATCCTATTTATATAACTTGCATTATTGGATTTTCCGTAAGGATACATATTTTTATCACTTATTTATTATTGTGTGGAATTCGAACAGTTACAGTAGATAGATGTAAAGTTGAAAATTTATTAAATTTTAAGGTAGTGATAATGAGGTTCAAAGTTTTTCTTAACTCTAATGAAATATTTTAGAAGTGACTTATAAATAGATTAAAAGAAGTATGTTGGTCTTGTATTGTTATTTTTGAAATCTCGGTTTAGAGGGTAAAATCACAAAGCAAATCAATCAATTTTGTTAATGTCGTCGAATGCAAATTTCATCCAATCCGCAGTGGGGACTACCTGAACGAGGGTAAATTAATCCTAATATTTGGCTTCCCTCCAAAAAACTCTAATTTGGAGGGGACCAAAATAAAGGTAGGAGAGGGAACGAAGAGACATATTTTTTATTCCCTTCCCTCCAAAATTTTAAACCAAACAAGAGGAATGATTCATTTTTTCTTCCCCTCCCATCCCTTTAACCAAAAAGGCCCTTATGGATGTTTTGGGGTTGAAAAGAAGAAATTTTTAGTTGAGGGGTAAATATGAAAATCATTCAGAATTTTTCTGTTATTTTATAAGCACATTCTGGGCTAGGCACATGTATTTTTGCTGGAAGTAAAGACGTTTAAAGTACTATTAGCTATAACATATAGGTACTTTTCCTAATTAGAATTTAAATATTAATTAGTGATGTTTCAAAGGATTGACATTTCCCGTCAGATATAATCCCTGTTTTTTATATATACAAAACATGCATAAGAAATAAAACTTGCAAAAACCAATGTCTCATTAACTAAGATCGGTTACATGAATCACACGATGTCATTAAGATTGATAAAAAATTAAATCTTTAAATATTTTATCAACCAAGATTTCACTCAATAACTTCATTGAACATCTTTTTATATTTTCTCTTACCCTTTTTAGGGTGTGTTTGGGATAGAAAGGAGTTTCATTGGAAGAAATGAGTTTACGAATTTTTAGATGGTTTTGCAGATTTCAAGATCATTTTTATGGATTTCAAGATGGTTTTTTCAGATTTTGAGATGATTTTATCTCGACTTGTATGTATCGTTTTGGGAACGGAGTTCTCCAACAAGCCAACAGCTTCAGTTTGACGTAGTCTTCGCATGATGAGTTACACCAAAACAAAATGTCATCTCATTATCAGTATGAATCCGCCAACAAAAATAAATGTTACGCGCCGTTATCTGCTTGTAATTTATACAAAACAAATTGTTAGTTAAGCTTGATTGTCACAAATGTCCTTAAATATAAAATATTGATCATCACTCTCAATCCTTCTCTCCACCATGAATCCATGATTATTCAATAATATATGTACCATAAGTAATTGTTAAAAAATTAGAAAACATAAATAAGTCCGCCGAATTTTATTTAACACTAATATATCTTAAATAATTTAATAATTATAAGCCAAGTTGGACATTTATGTTTACCAATTCAATTGTGTTATTTATTTACTAGACAAACTTATAAATATTGAATCTCCGAAAACATGTATTTATACATGAAATTTGGGAAACCTATTTGCATTTGATTTCTTTGCCTATAGGTAATTTCTCCCCAAAAGATTTCTAATAAATCCTATAATATTACAAAAAGGGCTAAGGTGCGCCTAGCAGCCCTGGATGCACTTAGTGTCCTAATATTTTTTTTTCCATTGCAAAAAGGGCTAATTTTTATAGAGCAATTTCATCCAAACATAAGATAAGGTTGACTTTGACTGTTGACTAAGTAAACCTTTGACAGAAAATTATCTAGGTTTGGATGTAAGTGTACCATAGAAATTAGGTCATGGTTAAAATTCACTAGAAAAAATATTAGGATACAAGATGCACTCAAAAAAAATATATCGGAGCGTTAGATGTACCTTAACCCTATTACAAAAATGACATATTCTATAGGAATAAAAACTCTTTGAGAATGTTGCTCATGATAATGACGGGATCATATATTATGGTGGTCCAATTGTGTTACCTCCTGAAAAATTAGTATTTTCTAAAAACTTAATATATATATATATATATATAATCGATTGATTGCCTTTTTATCATACTTGATGAGTTACTTATCTAATTATGAGGGAAGTGTTTTGAAGAAGTTAATACTTTATGTAACTCGTAAGTATTTATATAAAAACAGGGAAGATTTGACATTTGACATTTTTTTTTGGTTTTTTCCTCAATCATCTGTTAAAGTATTAAGATATTTTGGCCCTTAAACTTATTGACACTTAAAAGACAGTGGTGGACTCACGATTTTGATTTAGAGGTGTATACAATTTTTTGAGAAGATAATTGTGATTTATTCTTAATATGTTTTAAGAAGAATTTGAACAAAAATTTAGTTGGTTCAAAATTAACAAATGAGTGAGTGTAAAATAAATCATATAATACTAATATATACCTAATTTTCTGAATGTCAGGGGGTGTGTCTTAAACCACTACTAGTCCGCCCAAAGACCTAAAGTCTTGGGGTCCATTCCCAGACAAGTTACCAAATGGGGATTCATCCCCCTTTGGTATAATTGGTGTAGGCGTGCATTGAATATGTGGAAAGCAATGCATGAATCGTCGAAAGCTTTATGGGTTAATCCAAAGTTAGGATAAAGGAGAATGAGAATAAGCAATGAGATAATCATAAAAAAATTGAATTGGCCAATAAAATAGGATATGGTGTGTATGGATGGCCTTTTCCCCCTTTACAATTTACCGAATATATATATATATATATATAACAATATATCAATATTCGGCTTAAAAATAAAACCTCATTTAACTATGGCAGTTGACACTATCAATGGTAAGGGAGTGTTTGGGTTGATTTTACACAACTTAAGGTAAGTATGTGAAAAAAGTTTTATCTCAATTTGGGCTCATTAGCACCCAAATCCCTTGAGTCTTAGATGCAAGAGATTGATCTACTTGATTAAATGGAATTGAAAGTGCTCGTTCATGTTTAAATTAACCGTGTAAATTACTTTTTTCTACGATATAAGTATTCAATTTGGTGAACATGTTTTTCTAATATCATGGCAAACAGGCTTATAATCTCTTCTGTTTTTGTCCTTTGGTAATTGTATGGCTTAGCCATTTTCCTTTTTTTTTATTGACACACTCTTTTATCTCAAGCCAAAAGAGTGTTCCTCCAACTATTGCAAAACTTATTGTCATTATTTACGGGTTGCAATTATGATGGATTCAAGTATATAAAAATATTAAAGTCATCACAGAATGTATTGAGACTGTAAACCTAGCAACTTGAGGTTGCGATGCGAGACATCCTTTCAAGGATATAGTGGAAGAAGCTCGGATGTCCATAGTTAAAAATTTGAACATTGTGTTTTAACATATTTTAAAGGAGAGTAACATCTTGACGGACAAATTAACTAAAAGGACTCATGATTTATTTGAAAATTTTTATTTATTTGACCAACCGCTACCTGAATTAAGTAGATAGATGGTGGTTAAAGGAGGGCTTACCCTCTTAACATGTTGTATTACTGTGTTTGTAATTAATGGTTTCCAATTTCTATTCCAAAAGAAAAAAAAAACCAAAAGAGAAAAGAGAAGAAAATGAATGATCCTTTTCACCAAAAAAACAAAAAGAAAATGAATGGTCCTCCTGCTCATAGCATTAACAACCCACGGGGGGCCCATGTAGCTTTTTCCTACCTGCCAGTATCAATAATTCAATTTTCCAACCATCCTACATCAAGCTCCATAACTACATTCTACTTTCCGTCCTCGATATAAAAATGACTTAATTAATTAGAGAAAATTAAAAAGTAAAATAAATTACTTAATTATGAATTTCTTAAAATACTCCTATAATATCATATTATAAATTATATAAATTAGTTTAAAAATATGATAAGCATTTAAGATAAAATGAATTGAAGCGTTATATTTATAAATTATGATAATGTCAACATTCTAATTAATTTTTATATTTAGAATCTAATGAGTATTATATTAATGGAAATATAAAAATCGATCAGAGTACGAGAAAATTTTAGATAGGATAAGCTGGGGAGGGATTTTTTTTTTCCAATTTTTCATCCACTTTGATGTGCATGTGTGTACAAAGACTTTGACGTTGGCCTATATTTATAGGCCACCAATCATTAGACTCTAACACGTTGTATTTGTATTCACATGATGATAATTATAATTGAAAATCAAAGATTCTTTAATATATTTGGTCAATGTGAATATTCATGTACTTAATGATTTAATTTATAAATGAAAGAAGACATAAAATAATTAAAGTTAAAATATACTTTTTAGTCCTTTATGTTTGCGTCATGTTTCATTTTAGTTCTTCATGTTTAAAAAGTGCACTTACAGTGCCTCAAATTTATGTTAGTTTCTTTTAATAAAAATTGCTGACTCATCAAATTTAATTGATGAATGTGCAATAAAACGTTGATAAAACATGCTCATATTTTAATTCTAATTTAATAATATAATAAATTTGTTATTTTTAAATTATGTAAAATAAAAAAGATTTAAAATAACAGCGTTAAGTTTGATGGTCATCAATTTCCGTCAAGAGAGACTAACAACGTTAAGTTTGAGGGATTGAAAATATACTTTTTAAATTTAAAAGACTAAAGTGAAACTTAATGTAAACATAAAGGACTAAAAATATACTTTAAACAATAATTAATGGAAGCTTTTGGCAAAAAAAATTAATGAAAGCTGACAGTGCATCCCAATAAGCATGGCACTTGGCGCACACACTAATCTAGAAACTCAAATAGAAACATACAAGTGGCTGTGAACTCATGACCGACCAGAATATCTTCGGGGTTGGTGGATTTTATTAGAAAAATAGAAAATGATTACCACACAAACAAACGATCGATCAAAGCGTTCACACTCGAAAAAAGAAAGAAAAGGAAATGAACCTACGATGAAATGAACGTGAAAAATGCACATGTGTGTGTGTTATGTTAATAAGGTCAAAACAGAACAAATCAATAATTTGACGAAGAAAAATGTGGGAAATGGTGGGGTAGGTAGCTCATTAATTCATTCTCAGGATCTTCTTTGCCCCTTCCATCAAATTGAAGAGTCAATATAAAGGCAAGGGATATTCTATCTTCACGAAAAACGAAAATCCCATCTTCAGAATTCAGAGCTAGGATCTGTGTTTGATTCGTGTCCGAAAATGGAAGGTGTCGATTACTTGGCTCCTGAGAGGAACAATGCTCAGTTCGATGTCGATGAGATGAAGATCGTCTGGGCCGGTTCTCGTGAGGCTTTTGAAGTTTCCGATAGAATTGCTCGCCTTGTTGCCAGCGATCCGGTGAGTTACTTCTACTGAAACTCGTTCGAGCCACCTCACTGACTTTGATGCTTTTGAGTTGATCATGAGAGAAGATATTTCATGCCCTCTGGTTTTTTCCTTAGCAAATGGCTTGTCTTTCTGATGATTTTGCTTTTAACATGTGTTGATCATAGTATGGTAGTTAGATGTGAAAATGTTTTTGTCGACAAAATGAGCTTCTCTGTCGAGCACAAATAAATTCATGTTCGGAGTTTATGCTGCTCTGCAAGGTTATTAATTATTTTAAATTGGAGCTTTGGAAAAATTAGAAGCCCACCAGTTGTTGAGACTTCTCTATTGTGGGATAATTGCGGATAAGAACTGGTTCACGACTATAAGCATTATGAAATTTCGTTGATTTGTTAAGGTTACATAAACTACATCATGACATCACACAAGCAAGTAGCTTGGTTGGAAACAGTTTCTGGTTTGCTTCCTCCTGTGAGAGTTTAGTAATAGATGATGATTGTTGCCGTTGCAATCTCCTCCGGTTGTTTGTCGTTTCTAGGCTTTCAGAAAGGATAATAGGACCATGCTTGGTAGAAAGGAATTGTTCAAGAACACTTTACGGAAAACAGCTTATGCTTGGAAAAGGATTGTTGAGCTCCGTCTTAATGGTGAGTTTTTCCTTCCAAGGATTCTTTGTATCCGGTTGTTCTCTTCATTTCTTCTATGGCTGGCATTTTTTCTTTTTCCTTTTCTTATGGGTGAAGTTTGTTATCTTTTATGTTTCCTATTGGTCATACTTTATAATAGTGTAATTACTATTCTTACAGAAGAGGAAGCTAGAAGACTAAGATCCTTTATTGATGAGCCTGCATTTACAGATCTTCATTGGGTAGAAAATTTTTATTTTGGCTCTTATTTCCCTCGTTTTAAAATGGATGTCAATTCAGCTGCACCTAAATTTTGTTTATTTATATTATCTTGCAGGGAATGTTTGTGCCGGCTATCAAAGGACAGGGCACTGATGAGCAGCAGCAAGAATGGCTGCCTTTAGCTTATAAGATGCAAATAATTGGTTGTTATGCCCAGACAGAACTTGGTCATGGATCCAATGTTCAAGGGCTTGAAACAACTGCAACTTTTGATCCCCAAACGGATGAGTTTGTTATTCATAGCCCCACATTGACTTCCTGCAAAGTGAGTAAAATGAATGATGAATCATAGATTTCCTACCAGTGTATGTATATGTTTTTTAAATGGCTATTCTAGCCTTTTAAATTTATCCAGTGTATGTATATGGTATATGTGAGGCTATTCTAGCCTGGTGGATAACCTGGAAAAGGCTATTCTAGCCATTCAAGTGCATCCAGGAAAAGGCTATTCTAGCCTTTTAAATGCATCCAGTGTATGTATATGGTTTTTAGGAGTATTTGGTAAAAAAAAATTGCGTTAATGAAAATATCAAATGTCATGACTTCTCTGAATCTGACTTAAACAGTGGTGGCCTGGTGGATTGGGTAAAATCTCAACTCATGCCGTTGTCTATGCTCGTCTAATTACTGATGGTCAAGACAATGGACTGCATGGTAATTATCAAACTTAACCATCCAAGTGTCCGGTTTCAGGTTTAAACTTTAAAAAATGAACTATATGTCCTTTTTGAAGGTTTCATTGTCCAGCTTCGGAGCTTGGATGACCACTTACCACTTCCAGGAATAACCGTGGGTGACATTGGAATGAAATTTGGAAATGCAGCCTACAACACCATGGACAATGGAGGTCTTAGATTTGACTATGTAAGGATTCCAAGGAATCAAATGTTGATGAGGTTTGTTCTACTTTGCCACCTCCCGCCATCCTAGGAGGATATTATATACTGGATATTTCATGCATTACTTGTGATAGATGCCCACTGTCCTTACCCCAGAAAACGAAAGAAGAGCCTTTCATCGTTTATTAAACTTCAGAGATTTCTCTGTTAGAAGGGTGATAGGTTAATGCCAGTTTGTCTAAGAAAAGAAATTTCGGAGCATTGCTTTGGTTCCTATGTTTCCTTTTTATTCAGAAAGCAAATTCTCAAAGGGGCTTTCAGGACAAGAAAACTGCTTAAGACTGCTGCATGCATTGATGATGAATCCTGAAACTGCTAATTTATTAATATAAGATTATTTGTCCAATGCAATTCTCAAATCAACGATTTCATTCAGATAGTTTAAAAAACTTTTCAATGGTATTCAAGAATAACTGGAAAAGTACGCCCAGGGAGGAGTGGTGTTCAACTTATGTCCAGTAGAAGTTGTCAATCTTTGTTAAGATGAATGGTGGTATGGAAATGTGATCCATGGAAAGATGGGCTTAACTTGACTCTTCTAGTGAAGTGATTATCAATTTCTGCTGATAGATCTGGTGTATGAATGTTCTAAGTTTTATGTTGAACCTTCCAGGGTTACACAGGTTACAAGAGAAGGAAAATGTGTGCAATCCAATGTTCCACGACAATTAGTCTATGGTACTATGGTATATGTGAGGCAAGCAATTGTATCTGATGCATCAACTGCTTTGTCACGAGCAGTTTGCATTGCTACAAGATATAGTGCTGTTCGAAGGCAGTTTGGATCACATAATGGAAGTCCAGAAATACAGGCAAGCTATGAAGCCCTCTATCCATGCATGGTTACAGGAGTGTTTGTGTTGTATGGAGTTATGCTGCTTGAAATCCCCTTCAATATTTTCTTTTTAGTGGAATTTAACAAAGAGGGGGTTGAATCTGAATTCACAGTATGAAATTTGAAATTAATATGTTAATTTTGTGGAATGTCACAAAGTGGGGGACGAAACCAAACTTGTAGTAAAAATATAAAATTAAGACATTAATCTATGTGATAATCCTGATTGTCTAGATTTGGAGTGGTGTTGTTTTCCACCAGTACATGTATATAATTTGTAATAGGAATGATGATGGGCTCTTAACATATCTTCTACATGATCTGTATGGTATCAAAATGTGTATTTAGATCTCTCATCTGTTCAACATAAAAATTGGCTGGTGACGGTCTAAAAAATAAATGGCTTGTTAAGTTTGCATCATGAGATCAAGGTGGGGATCACTGATATCTGACTAGTGATGCACTCATGATTCTGCTCTCCTGTCAAAATTTTTCCACCTGCATATGTTTTTTCATTGTGTAATACATGTCTTTTTTCTATATATTTACTTCTAGGTAATTGATTACAAGACACAGCAAGCTAGGCTCTTCCCTTTGCTGGCTTCTGCTTATGCATTCAGATTTGTTGGTGAGTGGTTGAAATGGCTATATATGGACGTGACAAAACGACTGGAAGCTAATGACTTTTCAACATTGCCCGAGGCTCATGCTTGTACCGCTGGGTTGAAGTCCTTGACTACTTCAGCAACTGCTGTATGTCTTAACAAGTGTTATTCATCCCTTTACCAATTGGTCTCTGTTGGTATATTTAATTACCTTTGGCCCTTGCTTATTCTGTCCCTAGCCCGCTTTTGTTCTTTAGTTTCATTGTCTAGGGTTACATTTAATTAATAATTTAGCAGCTTTAAATGGGATCGCACTATTGGTAAGGCAACTATTCAACTTGAAGGTAGCTGTTTCTGCATTATATAAATACAGATTTCTAGTGAAATTGTCACAGATGGGTCAACTTCCTTGTATTCTTAAATTTTCATCGCCCTAGGGCTCCTTCACTTTTTATTTTTCTTTTTTCAGTATATTAAGCTTGTTTCTTCCATTCTGTTTTGGGTTTCTTATGCTTTATCAGTTACTCTGACTTTGATATGTTCTTTTTAATCTTTTAATTTGTTGATATTTTGAACAGAATGCTGTTAACGGGTGCAATTTCTACATTATGAACTAAATGCAATTAATTGTTGTGATTGAGCATCATGGCTTGAAATCTTAAATGACTTGTGTATGGATTATGGGACGTGATTCTTTGTGCATGTCAATTTGACTTCACTTTTCTGTGAACTTGGTAAATTTAAGGTTGGTGCACAACGTGCAATAGTTGTTTACTTTTGGCAGCTTAATTATTCTTCAATTTTGTCTTATCTTTTTTGCAAGGCAGTACTCTTAAGAATTCAATATCGTCAGTTACGTCCATCAAATTGCATACTGATTGGACATTTATTCTTCTCTTTAATGCTAAATTTATAGGGTCGAAATTTCTCAGACGTTATCACAATGCTATTGCCCATCTAGGGCGTTCTTATGCATGATTTTCAGTTCATATTTTCTTAGACTTCTCTCAACTTCATATTAATTTCACCATATTAATTTCACCTCCAATTGCAGGATGGTATTGAAGAATGTCGTAAGCTATGTGGCGGGCATGGTTACCTCTGTAGCAGCGGGCTTCCTGAGTTATTTGCAGTCTATGTTCCAGCCTGCACTTATGAGGGCGACAACATTGTGCTGCTTTTACAGGTCTGTTATATTTTAAGTACGGCTAACTTTCTTGGCTAAAAAATACAGCTTACTTCAGACCAGTTGATACGCTGTGTACTGCGTTCTTCCTTGTCCCTAAGTGGTACTTAAAGTGCAGTATTACAGCCGGCCTGTTGATGAAGATCTGAGGATTTATTTATTGTCCACTTGTTTTTATACATTCTTACAGAAATCTACAACTTGTTCTATAGTTTTTTATTTTCATTTATATATCAGATGCTGCACACCTGCACTTTTTTTTAGTACTAAAATTTCGGAGCAGTCAAATATATAGCATTTCCGAACATTAAAAAATCCCTGATGGGGTTAAAACAAGTAAAAGAATTATCTTTGTTTGTTGTGTTTGCGTGATTGTATCTTGCTCTATACAAAAGTTTTCATTTCTGATTACTTGTTGGATATTATTTAAGTCTCTTGCATTGCATGATAATTCTTCTCTAAAATTTCCCACAGGTGGCAAGGCATCTCATGAAGACCGTTTCTCAGTTGGGCTCTGGAAAAGTGCCTGTTGGTACAACAGCTTATATGGGACGGGCGGAACATCTGATGCAATGTCGATCTGATGTTAAACAAGGTATTAATTAAATTCTCCCCATGATATACATATTCTAGCCATATCAATTTTGTTGCAAACGAATCCAATTTTCAGTTATAATATGAACTATGAATATGCCCCTCATGAGTGATTTATACTTCATTTTCATTGGCTGCAGCTATGGATTGGCTGAGGCCTAATGTAGTGCTGGAAGCATTTGAAGCTAGGGCTGTTAGGATGTCTGTTGCCTGCGCTAAAAATCTTACCAAGTTTGCGAGTCCAGAAGAAGGTAAGTCTGTCCATGTTGCACAGGTGACAGGTTAACTTATGTGCACTTTCTTTGGAACCAGTTTTGGTGCTCATCGTTGTGGTGAGATCTGCACTGTTACAATAAAATACAATATGAATGTCCAAATTTAAAATGTTGAAATGATTATTTTTAGGTAAAAGATATTTTTTTTAAAAAAAATAACCATTAAATTATCATCTTTATTTTAGATTTTGTACATTTTAAAACAGTTTTTTAGTGTTCATCTAGGATGATGAATGCCAAAACTCATTCCCACTTTCTTTGGGTGTGGCCGAAAAACTTCACTCGCACATTGCACTTCTGGTTGGAAGATAGAGTGGGGATGGAGGGGAATGATGCACCCTAGCGACCTGAAACTGTTTGTAATCGGAGGCCATGACATGTCTTGAATTTCAAAGTCACAAGTTCTCGTATGATGCTGGTTATAAACGTGTACATTGGAATTATTGATTGAATATGCACCTTCAAGACTGTATCTTTTGCATGCGTGCTGTTTGTATAGATGACAAACCATATAAACTAGTAGAGTAAGGTTGCTTAGAATATGAAGATTAAAGGCACGGAACAAATTTAAAAAAAAAGGATCGAAGCCGTTATTGTTTCAAACTTAACAAGTTTCTGAGCACTAGTGTGTTTGACTGTGAAAGATATGTGCGATTTGTACATCATCAGATATGACCATGTTTAATGTCAATTTTTTTCTTGGCAGGTTTCCAAGAACTCTCAGCGGATCTAGTTGAGGCAGCTGTTGCTCATTGCCAGTTGATTGTTGTTTCCAAGTAAGCTTTTTTCTAATATAATCGAATGCTTGTAACTGGATTATTTTTCCTCAACATTTAAGTTGACCAACCCTATGCTTTCAGATTCATTGAGAAGTTGCAGCAACACATCCCTGGAAAAGGAGTGAATCGGCAATTAGAAATTCTATGTAGCGTATATGCTCTGTTTCTTCTTCACAAGCATCAGGGTGACTTTCTCTCCACTGGCTGCATCACTCCCACACAAGCTTCCCTTGCCAATGAGCAACTGAGATCCTTGTATTCCCAGGTATTTCCCTGAATCATTTCAACCCTATTTATCATCTTCATAATTAACCATTATTTTTGATGTACTATCTAACTAGGTTAAATTCAAATATTTTCCATGTCCAATTGGAGATAACTCGACCATTATTACAAAACTAATGATCTGATAATACATGTTGTCAGGTTCGTCCTAATGCTATTGCGCTGGTGGATGCATTTAATTACACCGATCACTACCTCGGTTCGGTTCTGGGCCGGTATGACGGAAACGTGTATCCCAAGTTATACGAAGAGGCATGGAAAGATCCCCTGAATGATTCAGTGGTACCTGATGGCTTTCATGAGTACGTTCGACCAATGCTGAAGCAGCAACTGCGTAATGCTAGACTCTGAAACATTCC
>JANTPZ010004619.1:0-26813 GCA_025593235.1 Vachellia pachyceras | reverse complement strand
TTAGTTTTTGTAATTTTTAATTTTGGATAGTTTGATTGTGTCAATGTATGATGAGATTTATTTTTAAATTTTTTTATTCCTCACCGGTCTGACCCCCGATTTGACTCCGGTCTGACCCACTGACCCTTAACCCACTGCCTTGTCCGGTTCAGTCACCGGTCCGGTTTTGATAACCTTGCTTAAATGACAAGATAACTTATCAAACTTTCAAACTGAAGTTCTAAATAAGGGCTGCACATATCACCTTTAACTTCACAAACTACTTGCATACTGTTCTCCGTAGTGGATATTAAATGTTGATATTCAGGATATCCATCAACAAACAAGATCTCATCCAATTGTCTGAATTTACCAGGATCTTCCCCTTTCTGCATGCAATTAAATGATAAGTTGAGATATTAAGAAAAGATAAATTATCTCTTTCCTGAAAATAAGTAGAACTGTAGAACCTATCTAGCCCTGGAAGCCAGGAGCATATCTTTGACATTGCTATGTTTAGTTCATAAATATAAAAATGCATTCAATGCCTAGACAACAAAGTCCTCATTTCTCAAAATACTAGAAGAAAAAATTTGCTGAGAATAAGTAGATGCTTTGACAGCCTGACAAGCAGAAGCAAGTGGCAGACTTTTTAAGTGGATTCATTTACGGTTGAACTTATATTAATAGGAAAACTTGGTTATACGTATGAAGCCCCAAATGTATAGCTTAAACTTCTACTTGGCCTTGTTATAGACAATTGACCATTAATTAATTCACATGGGGACTTGGAAATTAAGGAATGTGATAAGTACCCAGAATCTAGGTAACTTACTAAACTCTCCTACTCTCCCTCTCAGCAAGGATCTCGCCAATGGATGAATATAGAAGCCAAGAGAATCTCTGAACAATGCTTAACCTTTCATTCATTCATGCTTAACTTGAATACATCTAGAATATTTATAGAGAAGGATTACAACTGACTAATGCTAACTGACTACCTATTTCGCTAACATCTCCCTAATGGACTAATTAAACCAACTGACTTGAGTAATTAAATAATTAAATAATGATAATGGTAATTTAGGATCCTATCAGAATGCCTTCCTCTGGAAAATTGACTGATGAAAAACACAGAATTACCTTCATTCTAGCTTCCTCAAAAATGGGCAACAAGATGAGAACAGGATCCACTGGAGTGGACAGATACAGCCTACCATCTGCAGAAGAAGAAAATAATGATGATTAAGGTGACAGTAATTGCCAAGAATTCATGCCGAATCTATGCAGTCATAATAGATCCATCATATGTGAAAGAGATTTATGGACTGATTACAGACTAAGTGTGCTTGAAATAATCTCATGCAATCTAAGGACATTAGAAGAAAACTGTTAGTTAGAAGTACTAAAATAACTTATTCACGCTCAAGCAGAAGACAAATCATAAATAAAGTGCACTACATGCCATATAATTAATTATATATATGTACACATATGACTGTGCAAAAATGAGGACCACTAGATTAATATTATGTAACCAAGGAAATTCAGCATTTACCTTCACATAGATAATCCCCCAAGAACCAAGATCCAAATGATTTTTTAAACCATTGAAGCTCTTGAAGCACCCCATTTACAAAGAGATAGCGGGTAGGATTTCCTTCAACCAAGTTAAAACAAGTTAGAATTATAAATAAATAAATAGGAGGAGAAGGCAAAGAGAGAAAGATAGCATATTCAAAAGCGTCAAAATGTCATATCTTCAAGAAGGATTTCTAGCTGCGTGATAGAGAAATATTAACAGAACTGTATTAAATTAAGTAATCAATGCATTAAGTACTCGAGATACATAGTTTGCAAGAACTCATGCATTATGTTAACAAGTGAAAAAGATGATAGGAACATTAAACAATATTGGATTTTCATTGAAGTATATACCTGATTTGGGATGACGAAGCAAAAGCAAGCGTCCTAAACCATTTCCACTTGTACCAGGATCTACAGATATATAGAGGAGAAGAAAGTTCAAAAGTATTCGTGATTGTAAAGTGATGTGAGAAAGGACAAAATCCCCTAACTTAACATGCTTAGTATTAATCGCAAGGCAGTGAATGAAGAAAAATCAAAATAAAATAACTTATCAGTAGCTACAACTTACATAGGATACTAAGGCATACAAAACAGATATTATATTAGCATGTTAATTTTGAGTCTCCTAGCTGTTTTGTTGTACTCATGTATGTTATGGAAAAAAATCGTTTGTTTGTCAATCAATCCAATGGTCCATTATTTTTATCTTTTAAAATAAAAGACATTCTTTTCGCCTTGTCAAGGGTGCATTTTGACATGTCATTGTTTCCAGCCGTCAAAATTCATAGATTACAATATAGCGTTACTTAATCCTAAGTGCATTAACACATTAAGTTAAGAAATTTTTTATCCCGGTAAAAAATATGCCAATCATATTATATTTGATGATTTGTAACATATAGGATCACCTTCAGGTACGTTTCAACTTAATTAGCAATAACTTGTGAACCCTCCAGACTACAAATAAAGCACTCTTTAGTTATGTCAAGTTGTCAAAATGATGCGTATGCGTTTGATACCAATGGGTTGTAGATACACAGAAGCAAGCTGAATGACGACTTGATTTTACTTTTTACAGAACAGAAACTCAGACGCATGCTTAAAATGAACGACAGATAGATTTACCAGGGGCAATGAGAACCCGAGGTTTCTCGACGCCTTCCCACCAACCCATTGAAACACCGGGTTTAGCAAGCAGTGGTGCAACAAAGCTTCGCTTAGCCCTAGCAGCTATCACAAATTGGTTATAGTTTAGTACTCTGAAACTCCCCTTTCTTCCTCTGTAAAAAATTCACACCGAATTGGCGATATCTTTTTTGAACAATCAGTCTGACAAATTCAGCAGCAATTAGCTAACCAAAGACACTAATCAAGCGGCAAAATGGAAAGAAAAAGTACTTAGCAAAGAGAACTGCTACACGTGATAGATACAAGTACCAGGCTTTCGCGGCGAAGGGAACCGAAATAGCGTTGAAAAGGCAACGAGAGGATAGTGGAGTAAAACTAGATGACTGGAATTTAAAATTAGTCCTCAAAATGGTATTTTCATTCGGTTGCTCAGAAGCAACGAACAGGAAAAGGAAAAATGACAGATAGAAATCCAGGAACGGAGAGGTACTTTACATGGAAGCTGCAAGGAATTCGTAGTGTCGGCCAGGGAGTGGCGGTAGTGGCAGCGATGAATGAAACCAAGCGGCAGGCCTAGGCGCAACAGAGTATTATTCGACACTACACCCGCCATTTCTTCTCTTTTTTTGGCGACAACCCGCCATTTAATATTTACAAAGGCGGACAATAATCCATATATCATCAATATTAGTAATGTTTTAAAAATTATAGTCCCTTTTATTTATTGGAGATCTGTGTTCGTTTATTGGCATCAAATTTAATAAGATAATATTTCAATATATAAAAAAGAAATCAAAATAGAACTATTCATGAATATATAAAAATAATATTTGTGAATATTTAAAACCAAAAGAATAGTTAGTTAGTAAACTTTTAATAATTGAAGCCTTTTCTTTTGTCTGCCAACTCTTTAGCTTAAGCTTACACTTGGCCACTTAGGTGGGCAAGGCATCATAACCTAGCTTTTGACGATTTCTTAATGGCATACTACTCAATAAATACTCAGAAATTATCATTTCATTATTAGTACAGTCCTCACAAGAAATTTACAAGGCAAGTGACAGAAATAAGGGAGGAATTTATGATTTAGGCTTC
Source organism: Vachellia pachyceras (assembly GCA_025593235.1). Lineage (NCBI taxonomy): Eukaryota > Viridiplantae > Streptophyta > Magnoliopsida > Fabales > Fabaceae > Vachellia > Vachellia pachyceras. The sequence continues at coordinate 23,021 of JANTPZ010004619.1, read as the reverse complement.
TTGACGATGAGAACGGGACACTTGGCTTTCTGGGCACAATGGTTGCTGACACTCCCAAGGAATGCCCTTTTTATAACCCCATAGCCATGGCTTCCCATCACCAGCACGTCCGCTGCCAACTTCTCCGCTGCCTCACAGATCACGTCCCTCGCGTCTCCATTCTCCACCCTCGTCTCCACCTTCACCTGTTTCATATCATTCACTCAACCTTCATCAGTCATCGTCATTTCCACCTCTGTCACATATCAGTCCAAGAAAAACCATAATGCCTAAAACCTACCTGCTGCTGCAGATTTGCGCATAGTTCCTTTGCTTTCTCCATGACGCTATCGGCCACTTGGTCGCCGTACCTCTCCATGGCCGCCGTTACATCAGCAGAGAACAGGTATCCTGACAAAAAATTACCAAAGGCTAAAGCAGTTATGGCTGTAGTTAGAAGGAAGAAGGCAAGGATGAGGCGTAATACAAACCACTGGGGCCATCTATGGCGGAGTAAACAGGACGAGGGGGCTTGGAGTAGAGAAGAATGATGGTGTCGTCGGAGTTTGGGTGGACCAGATTGGTGAGGCACCATGAGAGAGCGTGCATGCTCTCTTCTCCCTCGTCTACGGCCACCAGAATTCGTCGCTCCTTCTTTTCCGACATTTCTTCGCTTTGATTGATGATGATGAATACAGAGAGTAGTGCTGAGGGGTTGCATTTAAAGGGTGGCTCTATTCATTATTGTCTCCCCAAACCTGTTGGCGTCCTGGTTTTTGACAATTTTCAACCCAGTGGGCCAAAACCAAACAAAAGCCGAATCATTTTCTTTTGGATAAACATCCACGTCGGATTGTACCAGAACCTTCTGGCCTAAAAATCTTAGATATTACTTATCGTTGAATTAAGTGATAAGCGGCTTGTTCCAATTTAAATAAGTTTTCGAGTTCGAATTCTTGCAGTAACAACCGTTGAGAGCCTCATCCACCATTTTCAGATGCGAGACGCGGGTCAGATTCGGATTAGCCGTGGTAAAACTCCGGAGACCGAGCGACAACGCAAAAAAATCTTGGATATTTTTTTCCTAGTCTCCCTTCTTTTTTTGTTTTTATTAACCCAAGTCACATCATATTGATAATTGTTAATTCGCACCTAATTTATGTATAATTACAATGCATTGCCTCATACTAATTATTATTAAATTATAAGAGATACATACAAAGTTTATTTTAATCATAAATATAAATATTCGATTTTTTACATTAACAATATTATCTTATTTTTTGACATGATTTAACAAGAAGAGAATATTTTAAAGGTTGTCCCAAAAGAAATAATTAACTCAGATCCACAGCAACTTTTATTCTAATAAAACCAATCATGCAAGAATAAAGGTATTTCATTTTTTATTTAAACAAGAATTTACTGGCAATCTATTCTTATCCCTTGTCAGATATGGCACAAAGGTTCCAAAGCTGTTTGAATTAACTTTCTGAAAAGTAATTTTACGCAGAATTTTATGTGAAAGTGACTATAAAAATTTAATGAATACACTATAAACCAACGGGGAGTGTGGCTGTAGCATGTAGAAGCCAATTTTCACCAACCAAACAATTCATCAATACGAGTATGCCCAAAAAAAAAAATAAAAGAAGAGGAAAAACAATAGCATTACAACTGAAGAAAAAGCTCCAAGCTTCGATTGATTCCATGACATTGCCCGGAGATGAACTAGTTGTGTGCTGTGATCCAGGATTCGTCGTCTGTGTAAGGCCTGGAGGAGGATAAATCCGCTTCACTGTTATTAAAAGAAGAGTAATCATCTTCACTACCCCTCTCCTTCAATTCCTCAATCTTGGCTATGGCTTCCTTCCAATCCCACCGATTCTCCACCTCCCATTCACAACAATAGATTCCTATCTTCAACAGCTTCAGCATCTCTCCCTCACCATTCCTCGTACCCAGAATGTCCTTGTCGAACACCTCCCCTGTCCACTCCTCTCTCACCACCGAGTTCACCCACGTGGCCAAGTCCGAGTTCGCTCCTTTCCCATGTCGCAGGTAATTAGCCGGGAACTTCCCTGTAAGTAGTTCCAGAATCAGAATCCCCAGACACCACACGTCGCTCTTCTGGTCGGGTCGATCCGATGATTGGTTCGCCTCCGGGGCCTTGTACGTTGCCATGAACTGTTCAGCGTGGCTCTTGTTCATCACTGGCACGAGTCCGTACTCTGTCAAACGAGGCTCCATTGACTGGTCTAGCAGAACATTCGAGGATTTCAGATGCCCATGTGGCAACTTCTGATCCGGGAATTTTCTGTAGAGGTAAGCTAACCCTCTCGCCACTCCTTTTATGATCTTCAATCGGGTTGGCCAGTCTAGCCCGGAACCACGCCTACCTGAAAAATAAATCATAAGCATCCTGAGTTTTGCCAGCCTTTTAAATTCTGGGTGATAAAAAAGATATATCATATATATACCATGGAGATGACTCGCCAGGCTGCCATTTTCAACGAAGTCATAAACCAGAAGCTTCTCTTCTTTTCTGTAGTAGAAAGCAACAAGAGGAAGAAGGTTAGGATGGTTCAAGCTTCCAAGTCTTCTCATGCGGTCAAAGAACTCTTCTTTCCCAAGATTGTTCATATGCTTAAATCTCTTCACCACCACGGCCGGTCCGTTCAGAACAATAGCCTTGTACGTGGATCCAAAATTACCACTACCCAGAATTTCAGCGGAGGCTTTAAGAAGATCTTGCAGATCAAATATCTGTGTGTCTTTCTTAACGAAGTTCAAGTCTCCGCTCTCACCCTTGTTAAATTCGGCTGTCAGGTCAAGTGATGGTGGTGGAGTCTCCTTAATTACCAGAGCTGCACTGTTTTGATGTTGCACCTGCTGAACCGTAGTAGTTTTCGTCGGAGAAGAACTGCCACTACTACTTCTTCTTTGTCTCCGGCTGCGGCGGCGGCGAAGAACAAAGAAAGCCGCTATAATTAAAGTCAAGAAAATCACACCCACAACTACAATAGCAGTTATGAGAATGTCTCGCTTCCTTGAGGAGGACTTTTTGCAGGGGTTGTTCAAAGGTTTTCCACACAGACCTTTGTTTCCTATTTTGCACCACAAACTAATTAATTAACAGACATGAACGTGGTATTTAATTTGTGGAATAATATGATAATTTACTGTTAGCTAGTTCCCTCTGCATTCAGCTACTGGGCCAGAGGCATAAACGTGCATGCAGCTTCAGCTTACTTTGTATGACTGAATTAAGTCAATATGTATAAAGCTTCGATCGTATCCATTAAATTTAATGCTAAATGATTCACAGAACAAAAATTCATTTGTTTTATTTGTCTCTGTCCTACAAAATAAAATACAAGTAGAGTGCTAAATCTTTCGAACTAGCTGGGGAAAAAAAATCAAATCCCTCCTATAGTCCGATTTGCACGTTAAAATATAATACTACTAGTGTGTGTGTGTGTGTATTCAAGTTTAAAAACAATAAAAACTGGGCAGCGTAAATCATCTCCATCGAAATAGTACGAAACAGAAGTTAAATCTCATGTTGAACACTTGCCTCTAAATAACGTTGGCGAAAACGTAAACATAGAAAATATATGAACACGTACAGAAACATGAGAGATGATGATTGTAAGCTTTGTTACCTCCATATGCGGTGGGATCGCCGACGTTTGCACTTCCTGGGATTTCGCCTTCGAGTTGGTTGTTGGATACATTGAAAGACCTGAACTTATTTTTGGTATGAAACTCAGGTATATTTCCCTCAAAACGATTCGAATGCAAGTCCAAATCCAAAAGGTTGGGCAATTCAGCAAGAGACCTAGGAATACGACCCGTGAACTCGTTTTCTGCCAAAAACACCTTGCTCAGATATCTCATACCCTCAAAAGCATTATCAGGAATATCTCCAGAGAACTTGTTATTAGACAAGTACAGCCCCTTCAACCTCCCAAATCTGTTAAAGCTAGGCATTTTACCTTCAAAATTGTTGTTCTTGACGCTAAAAGACTGCAAATTGGATAATCCCAATAAGGTATCAGTATCTATAGTGCCACTAAGTCCCATCTTCTCTAGTATCAAGTAAAAGCCTCCTTTGCGACATTTTACACCATTCCAGTTACAGATAGTGGTAGAGTCGTTCCAGTTGGATAAGGCTTCGGCATTGGACAAAGAGCTCTTGAACTTGATCAGAATCTGCGGGTCACCGCCGAGAGATGGCACAGAACAAAGGGTTAGGACCACGAAGCCGATCATGAGCGTGAGAAGCCCATGATAGGCTTTGTGGTGAGCCATACATGGAAGACGATGGAAAATGGAAGGCAGCAGCATGAGAGAACTGAGACAAGTTTTTTTTGGGCCACATAAAGAGGGGGGAATAATAAGCATGCATAGGGATTCTTGACGGAATAATTAATAGCTTAAAGGGGCGTGACATTGAAAAGGTCGTTCCTGGTAAGAAATGAGCTGGTTTTCTATGCCGGCCAAGTATGGTAGGTTTGGTTCTAGTTTGCTTAGGAGAGTTATAGTTTAATACATATTTTTAGAGCGAGGTTGTGTGCTGGTTTGGGGTTGTTTTTCTCGTTTATGATGAAAACTATATGTTTTCTTTTTTGCGTTCTCCAATGGACGATATTATACTTATCATTCTCTCTTTTGTTTTAGCGTGCTTGTCATATTCTGTGTTTACTGAGCATGCTATGAAGTATGAACAAATGGCTCCATTGTGTGTAACTTGTGCCACCTGAGCTCTTGAACTCTGCCTCCAAGTTCTCTCTCAGTACATTACATAAACTTCTATTGGATTCGCATATTATTGTATAATTTTTAAAGATGAGCAATCTGTTGGTGACGTTGGATAATTGTAATGGGCGTAACAGCAGAGAGGCGAGACATAGGGTTGGGAATACGGGCGAGCGGGTTGCGGGCTGGGCGGGCCAGCCCGCCAACCCTCTTCCCTGGCCCGCCAACCCGCCAAAATGTTTTTTTATAAAAATAATTTTTTTTATTTTTTTACCCAATTTTTTTTATAAGATTGCATATTTTTATGATTATCTTCCTAATCTTATCAATAAGTGTTCACTAATTTTCTAAAAATAGAATTTAATATTACTTTTTCCTTTATAAAAAATATTGGAATTGAAAAAAAAGCAAAAAAACATATAAAATAATTTTTTAAAAATAAAAAAAAGAGCAGGTTAGACGGGCTGGCCCGCCAACCCACAGATTCACCTTGACGGGCTGGTAGGTTGGGCCTGCGGGCCCAACCCGTATTTCCAACCCTGACGAGACAGAAGGTGGCAGGTCCCGTTCCCACGGCTCGTGACCCCATCAAATTTTCACAACACTTGGTTGAATATACAAATTAATTAACTTTACGTATGTTATAAATTAATATATCATTCAATCATGTACACATGTATTTATAAATATATATTATAATTAAATTATTTATTTAGTTTATTTAACCTTCTTAAAATATCAATTGATTTTTATATAAAAATTAATTTTATATATATATATATTAAGTGCACATTTGGTTCCATTTTGAAGAATACGAAAAATATACTTCCATCAAAATTGTAAGTTTAATGTGCTTATAACTTTTTTTTTTTTTGCCAAGAGTTTAATGTGCTTATAACATCAAACCAGAACATGTTCTAATGCGATCCAAAGACAAAATATACCCCCTTTTGTATCCAAACTTTGATTATGCTACTGCAACATAGATCTCAGCAAAGAATGCAATTATTTTTTCAACGTCTGGCCAATCAATGAACAGACACTTTTAAGTGTCATATTTCATATGAACTAGATCATGTATCAAAGTGTTGGCAAAAAAAAAAAAGATCATGTATCAAAGACCATAGCTGTTATTAAACATTCAAAGTGTAAACATAAATTCATCAATTTTAAAATTACAGAAAACAAATTTTCTCTTTATCATGCTCTTAGTCTTATATATAAACACATTCAAAGTTTTCATAACACCCTTGGGAAAAATTATACTCAATTAAAACATACATGTGATCCCTGAGTAAGAACCAATTACCCATTAAGCACTTTACTTAGTAAAAAAAGTTAATTAGATTTGGATCTTCCAAGTTTAATTTGGACGGTCTAAGATTTATTTTTTTTAAAAGTCTATATTTTTTTAAAAAATATAGAATCTCAATAAAAACAATATTTTAACTATTATTTGCTTAAAAAATTCTATTTAAGAAATTATCATTTTAAAAAATAAATATTGACAATTCAGGTTTAAGTATTAAATAGTGAGTAGGGAAACAGGTATAAGCTCTACAAAAGAATATTAGAAGGGGAACTGATTAAGATGTTTATCAACAGTGATAGTTTTCCCAACCCATTAGAACTAAACCATTCAGATTTAATTTGAATAGTTTTGATCTATTTTTTATTTTTACGAAGAAACTTATTTTAACATATATAAAATAAAATTAGTTTCTTAACTATTATATTTTAAAATAATGATTTTTATTTAAGAAAATAAAATATGAGCTGTGGAGAATAAAATCTGAATTATTCTGATGTAATGAGCTGAGGAGGCTCAATCTTGACCGTTGAAATCTGGTAGTTTGAAAAAACATCATTTTGATAAGATCCTGGACAAGGCTCAACTTTCGTGCGCATGAAAAAGGCAACGCCCAACACAAACAAATTTGAGACCCCTGCTTTATTCTTAGCTTTCATGAGACCCTCTCCTTCAAGGCAAATACAACTCTCAAGTCACGAGACAAAGCAAGGTTTCTACTTTTTTCTTTGGGTTTCATCTTCTTCACTCCTCTTTCAAACTCCACTTTTTCGTATAAATCATCAACAATTGCCATTTCCTCTGTGTGCGTGTCTCTCTCTCCCTCTTTCTTCAATTGCAGACCACATACACTATATGGACTCTTCCGCCAGCACCGCCATTGACGTGCAATGCTCCGGCAGGCGCGTGTCCTTCGCCGACGAATGCCAACCCAATAACGTTCCTCTGCTTTTGCAGCCATCTTACACGAGGTCCAAGTCTATCATGTCCGACGAGCTCCGAAATTTTCGGATTAGCCTCAAATGGTGTGCTCTTGATCACTCTTCTAGCCTCGGCAAGCTTATCTCTTACGTCCTGTTCGTGTTTCTCGCCATCCTCGTCCCTATCCTCACCTCCATCTTCGTTCAAGTCCCTGAATCGGCCGCTGAAGATGACCCCCTCTCCTTCAACAAGCTTGTTCAGCTACCAGAATCATGCCTCGCCATTATCTCCTTCTTCACTCTCTCTCGCTTCTTCCACAGGTACGGCCTGAGGCAGCTTCTGTTCTTAGACATTTTGCAGGACGAGTCTACGTACGTTCGACGAGGGTACACGCGAGCGCTGGAGAAGGCCTTCAGATACTTGGCCACCATAACCTTACCATCCTTCTTCGTAGAACTTGCCCACAAGATCATATTTTTCTCCACAGTGAAAGTGTCTGTCCCACATATAAGCCCCGGGTTTCCCCTGAACTCTATTGTGTTCTTGTTAATGCTGGTCTCGTGGGTTTATAGAACAGGGGTGTTCTTGTTGGTGTGCGTTCTGTTTCGGCTAACCTGCGAGCTTCAGATACTAAGATTCGAAGGGGTTCATAAGCTATTCGAAGGTTGTGGGTCTGATGCAAATGTGATATTCTGTGAGCATGTCAAGATTAGAAAGCAACTTTCTGTTACAAGCCATAGATACAGGTTCTTCATAATTGCGTGTTTGGCTACTATCACTATTAGTCAGTCGGGTGCTCTGTTGCTGGTTTTAGCTTCCAAATACGAGAAGACATTCTTCAATTCCGGTGACCTTGTGGTAAGTAAAGTAACTATATATATAATTAAGCACTCTTTGCCACAACGACTGGCCGAGGAGTAATTGAAAGGGAATGTGATGAAACGATGGTGGGAAATGCAGATATGTTCGGTGGTGCAGTTATGTGGGTGCTTCCTGTGTTTATTGGGAGCTGCAAGGATCACACACAGAGCTCAAGGGATAGTGGCGATTGCGACCAGATGGCACATGCTAGCCACAAACGCGTCTGCAGAATCAGAATCTGGCCGTCAATTTAAATCTCAGACGACAGAAGGATTGGGGAGTGAGAGTGATTCTGATTCCTCCGACATATACATATCAGTAACCCCTCAGCAGCCATCTTCCTTTCAAACCAGACAAGCTTTAGGTGAGTGTTATCTTATCCTTTGGTTCGTAATGATTGAGGATGTTGTCGATGATGTGTTATATATATATGTGTGTGTGTGTGTGTGTGTTGTGTTTGATGGCTTTGGATGCAGTGACGTATCTGCAGCACAATAACGGAGGGATAACGCTTTTTGGGTTCGCGCTCGATCGAGGATTGCTTCATACTCTGTTTGCGTTTGAGTTTTCTCTGGTGCTCTGGATTCTGAGTAAGGTGGTTGTTTTATGACCAAATGTTTATGCCCGGAACGAAGCCTTGCTTGGATGGGGATGTATGAAATAGACCTTTATATGTATAGTGTTTGCAAAGTTGGAAAGGTTCAACGTGAAACTTGGGGAGGTTGAGGTGACGTTTTGTATAGATCCAGTGTTTTATTTTTTTTCGCGGCAGCTGTAACGGCGATGTGTGTTAAATTTGTGTGCCAAGCTAGTAAAAAATGAACTTGGAATTGGAAAATATGATGATGAGTCTGCACTCAAGAATATCAGATGACATGCAACTGATGCAAGTTTTATGTTTTTTTGAAACTTGAGCATTTGTGTTTAATCTCTCAGAAACTAGAAACCCTTCACATTTGGAGATGTGCAGCGAAAGAGGATCCTCACATACTGGATATATTTCGATATCCAAGGCTAGCATGATATATAAACCTGCAAATTAATGCCAAGAGGAATTTGGTTGTCAGCCAAAACCCTGGGTTAAGAGTCAAAAGTATTAATTCAGCGGAGCTTAGAACGAATTTTATTTTATTATTAAATTTTTCGACGTTGCCTTAGCATCAATTGACTCCATGGCCCAATGGATAAGGCGCTGGTCTACGGAACCAGAGATTCTGGGTTCGATCCCCAGTGGAGTCGTCATGTTTTTAATAATCTGACAATTACTTAATGCACTGATTTTTTCTCATAGTTAAATTCTTTTTTCCTCACTTAATAGATAATAACTTAAAATAATATTATTATTTTCAAACAATTCATTAACAATTTCAAAAATATTTTGGGAAAATTAAAATAAAGGGCAAGAGAAAATAATATTGATAGTTTCAAAAATTTGTTTTGTTGAAACTCATATTATTGTGATTACATCCTAAAACAAGAGGATGGGTCCGAGTTTTAGTAATCTCACTAAGGAAACTTATTCAATTAGTTTTACATAAATAAATAAATAAATGTTGGCTTCAGCCAAAAAGGAAATCATAACTTGGTACCATATAATTTTGAATAAAGGATTCCCAAAATTTGTTACCATATATTCCATATTTCACCAACCAACATTAGCAGCCAGTCTTATTAGTTATTAGTTTCAGAAAAAGGTCTTTTTTTGTGAATTAATTTGAGATAAAATTTATTAATAATATTTTATTACTATGTAATCTTTTTTTTAATTTAATAATATTTTTTATTATCATCAATATTTTTATTATCATCAATATTATTAATTTAAAGGGGGAAAAACTGCGTCGCAAGTTAAGGCCATACTGGGCCTGTTTAGTAAACTGCCATAAGCCACTTATAAGTGCTTATTCACATAAGTCGAGGCAAATATGTGGAGGAGATTGTCTCGTTTTACGGAAAAGCACTGTTGAACGTGCTTATGAAAATAAGTCAGGCCATTTCAAACAGGGTAAGTAACAGGGCTTTCCTTTCTGCTCCCCTCCTTTGACTTTCCGGATATTGTTTCTGGCGACTCGATCTCAGTCTTGGTGTTAGGGCTTCGCGCTATTTCACCTCTTATTCCTCTTCTGCGTCTGTTACTCTGAGGCTAAGTATGGAGCACAACCTAGATTTTAATGCCCCTCATTCGATGGGGACGACAATCGTCGGTGTCACTTACAACGGTGGTGTTGTTCTCGGCGCCGACTCCCGAACCAGCACTGGTGCGCTCATCTACTGCGTGGTCTTTTATTTCTTATTATCTTCATAATATGCATGTTAAGCATAGGAGAAAGTAGAAATAGGAGAAGAAAATTAAATGTATTATGAAAAATTCTTTTAGTTTACAACACTAATCTAAACTTTTTTGAGGGTGAGGATGATGAATTAACCTCATTTTGGGGACTCTTGAAGTGAAAGATTCTTGCTATCCTCCCATTCTCTACATATTGGTGGAGATTGTTCATCTTCTCACTCTGGTGATGGTTATCACACACTAAAACCACGACATTACAACCCTTTATATAGACTTTTGGGTCATTGATTAACACTAATCACTTTAACTAACTCATACTTCCAACAACCCATTCAAGTTGACATCCCTTAATTCTATGTGCTCAACTTGCCTATACAAAAATTATAAGGGAGTGAAGTAAGTTATACAATTTTAATTCACACGACAATACAAACATTTTTTCATAATCTTCTTCTGACTAACGGGCCATTTACTCTGCATGCAAATCAGTCAGTTTATCAGTAAAGTGGATCTATGTTCTGAGCTCCTGATAAATTTTCCTCGATAACGAGCTTGTTGGTCTCTTTTGCAATTGGCCTAGCAGCATTCAGTTTACTATCACCATCATCTTACATGACCTTATGCTTGTTTTTTTAGCAGTAACAATCGAATCAATGTACCTCTAAAATACACACGCTCCTTTGGCCACCAATGGAGATCCAATTTCAACACCGAGCTGTTCTTTAATGCCACTGGAAAATCAAGGTCATTGAATTTCCTTGTAATGTTGCTCTCCCAAGGCTTTTCAGCCACTCAGTGCCCAACACTACGTCTGCAATTCCTAAATTAGTTGGAAAAAAACTTCTCGACAATCTTTATGCCATGCGTTTTGAGAACGACTCTCTCACATAGTGGGTTTGTTTGGGAAAGCGGTAGAGAAGTACTTTTACGCAAGCCGAGGTAAATATGTGGAGGAGATTGTCTCGTTTTGCGAAAAAACACTGTTAAATATGCTTTTGGATGATATATAAGTGTTACCAAACAAGCATAGTATTTGTAACGCATTAACCAATTTCCTTAAAATAAAATTGTGTGTGGCAGCTAAGCCAAAAAATACAATCGCCTCTCTATCACCAATCTTTCCAAGAAATTTGAATTGATGAGCCCCTCCAGTCACTGTTTCCGATTCTCTCTTTCTTTCTTTCTTTTTTATCGCAGATTTCATCCTTGTCCTTCACAACTAATAGACGCAAGTTCTTGTAACTGCACTTGTGATTTTTACGGTACCTCTTATCACAACGAACGTATAAACAGCGGCGCAAATCATAGTGAGATCACAGACTTGCATTGCATAGACAACAAGTACTATGGTTGGTCTTGAAAGGTGAGTTCGCAGTGTCAGAGGCAATCTTTGAAGCCCTGATAGCGAAGCTTCAATGGGAGAAGAAAGAAGCCGTTGCGATTCATCTTGGGACACAATGGAGTAAGCTTGATTGACTGTAGGAACAGGGCTCTGAAGAATGGTATGTGTTCGTGCATAGTGATGTCCTTCATTGAGGCCCATAAGAAATTGGAGAAGGCGCTGATGTTGGATCCTGACGATGACGTGTTGTCGCCATCTTTAGCCATGGGCATGTTCAAGCAGCCTCAAGATTCTGTCGCCATTGATAAAGCCGACGAGATTACGGTGTGAAGGCTGTGAAAGAAACCAAATCTTGATTTTTTTTAGATATCAAGAAACCACTTCATCTTTGCTTACCGGGTTCGAGGGTCTCTCCCTTCGAACCGAACAAGTGCTGTGCCGTTCTCTTGGCCTCTCGTGCTTCATGATTAGAACTCCAAACCCAAGAAAATAGCCTGGTTGATGATGATGATTTTTCTTCAAAGGAACCTGGCTCTGATACTTTAACATGGAGAAAGTAGAAATAGCATAAGAAAATTCAATGTATTATCATAAACCCTTTTGGTTTACAACATTAATCTACCCTTTTTTGAGGGTGATGAACTAACCCCATTTTGGGACTCTTGAAGTGGGAGATCCTTGTTATCCTTCCCTTCTCTATACATTGGTGGGGATTTTTCATCCTCTCACTCTTTGGTGATGATTATTCAATCACACACTAAAGCCATGACATTATGACCATTTATATAGACTTTTGGGTCATTAACTAACTAAGTGATTAACATTAATCACTTTAACTAACTCATACTTCCAACAACTTATTTAGTTGGAGTAGCGGCGAGCAAATTAGGAGTTGAGTTTGGTCTTGATATGGTGGTTTATCTGACAATCATGGAGCGCCTATCTATAAATTCATATTCATAGTATGTTTAGCATATCATGGATTTTGAGTTTGTCCTGATTGATGTTAGCAGAAATGCGTTTTGCTTTTAGGGCCTTTTCAGCGTCTATCGGAATGTGGAAGCTTATCACGGGACTTCTCTTTTTTCTTAAATGAACAGTTGAAAATTTTGTTCGTAATACGATTTTTCGTTTTCCGGTCGTTTTTTGGCCGAGTGTTCGCTCCATTTCTTACCATCACTTTTGCAGGAGTATATGTTGCAAATCGGGCTTCTGACAAAATTACACAACTTACAGATAATGTCTATGTTTGTCGCTCTGGATCGGTAGCATTCTTCCTATTTCAGGGTTCTTGGCTTCTTGCTAGTTATTTTGTTGGTTAATTTGCTATCTGACGTTTTGAATCACTTGCTCGTTATTGTCGGATTCAACTTGGTTTGCTGTTTTAAATCCAGACTAATACGCAGTTTCAAATATTCTTAAAATCAATTCTCATGACAAGACGTAATATGCAGTTTCACAATCTGTTTTTACTTTTTATATTTTGCCCCTGGACATGTATCTTTTCAGTTTATAGATATTAGCGTTTTGGGGAAGATTTGAAATTGAGTGATCCAGCATTATATTCTCTCATTCTGTTGGTTAGAAGTCCTAACCTTGACTCTAGCCCTTCATTCTTGAAGATTGATTTTTGTGTATATATATTTGCAGGCTGCCGATTCGCAGATAGTGTCTGATTATGTCCGCTATTTCCTTCACCAACACACGTTAGTGAACCCAACTCCTATCTATGCTAATAGAATATTATGAAATTTGAAATAAAGTTCTGCCGTTTTGGGTTTTATGTATGGATAATCATTATTCAAGTTCGTTGCTTTGCATTTGATAATGTCACACTTGTACTCTCGGAGTCTCGTAGTTTTCATTTTTTTTTCAATTTAGTGTATTTTCTATGCACTGTTCCTTAAGCTTATATACTCCCATGTCAGCATTTTTAATTTTTTATTGATTCTGCATTGTTGTTTCCTGACGTTAACCCTTTGCTTATTGAAAATTTGTTTGGGTCTAGCCATGTTCCTCTCATTGCTAGTTTCCTTTTTTGTACAGAATACAGCTTGGACAACCTGCTACCGTCAAAGTGGCTGCAAACAGGTCCGCCTTCTATCCTATAACAACAAGGTTCAATTTTAAGATTTTTATCTTTTTGTAATATTGCTGGGTTTCTGACAAGAATTGAATTGGCTGATTGCTGGCACTAGTTGTACTCCCTTCATGAGATATTTACAAGATAATCTTCATATTGATAATGAATAACTTTAACTCTCCTGGCTTCATTTTTGTTCAAAGATTATATGTTGTCCTACAAGGTGGAGGAAATCTAGCCTTTCTAGCTCCTCCTCCCTGCCTCCCCACCTTCTGTGATTTGTGGGCATGATCTTTTCTAATTCATTTGAGGGAATATGTAATCATGTCTCTTCCCTCTTCTTTAGTGAGATGTTTATCATGCTTCCTTGTACATTTATCGAGTATAATCTGAATATTTTATGTCTGTTAGAAACTGCAATGTCATAACTCATAAATAAGTTTAAGTTTCAGACAACGTAATGGAGAAGTCTAAATTGTGCTATCATGAGATGAATATGAGATAGTTGCTGAATATTTTGAAAACAAGCCACACAATGATAGCTGTTATCTCTTTCTTCTATTTATCTGTCAGTGCCATCTCACTATAGCATAACTGCCAAAGCAATAAGGATTATGGGCTCCTATGTAAGTGTGAAACATATTTATAGTCTTAAAACAACACAGTGGCAGAAACATCTCGAAATCCAATGGTACACGTCTTAACTTGCAATGTTGAGATGATTTTGAGATGTTTTTATGAATTTCGAGATAGTTTTTATAGATTTCGAAATGGTTTTTACGGATTTTAAGATGGTTTTATCTTGATTTACATATACCATTGGAAAGAAGTGCTTCCCAAATAAGCACACTGAATTCAACGCCACCGGCTGCCACACCTTGTGAGGAAAAAGATGATAAGATGGGGGTAGTTTTTTTTTTTTTTAAGAAAATTTAACAGCTACATAATGAATTGTTACATTGAGCGGAGCCACCATGTATATAAATACAACGCAGTCAAAATCAACATATGAGGATAAAATTGCTCCTATTTTAAATGTTTTTGGGGTAATATTGCTTTTAGCTAAAATTTCCGGGTCAAAGATGATATTGATACAAAAAATCATCGTCTGAATTTTTCACCCATTCAAACCAAGAGGCCTAATTACTTGGACGGAGGGGCTGGGTTTAATGAATTATTTTTAGGAAGATCCAAATCAAAATAATTACTCACATATTCGCGCGCTACCTAATAATGCCTAAATATAAAACAGTTAGGAAGAGTTTTATCCGAAGATGGCATGTGCTCCGTCCCAAAATCTTGGAATGCCAATTCAGTCCCTATTAAAATCCTCTCCCTCCCTCTCTCTCTATGTATATAAGTAGAGAGAGAGCTAACAAAACACGTGTGTGTGTAGAAGCAGAGTTGACAATACATATATCTATGTATATATATTCATTTTACCCTGCAATTGGTTGAGCTTAGAAGCAGAGTGAGTGGATTGGAGAAGATGAGTGTAGTTACTTCTGTGGGTATTCCGAATCAGGGCCTTCATAACGTCTTCGTCTATGGCAGTCTCTTAGCCGACGATGTCGTTCAAGTCCTTCTCAAGCGTGTTCCTCCTTCTGTCCTTGCCACCCTCCCCGACCAGTTTGTTTATCTCTCCCTCTCTCTTCAATTTGATTACTGCTTTGAAACTTATACGATCCCCTACTTCCTTTCCAATCTACACAAATAGCGTAGGAATTCGAATCAAGGAATTTCAAAATGCTTGAAACACTGGTTTCCCGTTCACAAGTTATCGACGATGGTGATGCTCCATCTGTGGAGCGCAACTCTCGAGATTTCCCCTTTCTATGTCTCCACGAACACAATGTTTCATTGCGATTGATCTCTAAGATTCAGGCTCGTAGATGGGATGCCCGATGTTTTATTGCAGAGTTTTGTCGTTTGATGTCATTTTGATATCGTTTACGTTCTTGTGACTCTTAACTTAGTTGTTGATTTGACTTGCAGCCATAGATTTAGCATCAAAGGTCGTGTTTATCCCGCTATTCTGCCTGTGGAGGATAAGAAAGTTACTGGAAGGGTCTGTAACAACTTTGACCTTATTAGCGTCATTCTATTGGCTGAGTTATAACTTATACAACCCGGAAATACTTGCTTATGCATCTTTGAATCTACAAGGCATCGTTTAGCACCCGAAGCCCTTGAGCTAGTCATCTGTATCTACGTCCTGTTTAGTAATTTTTCATCATTTTTTTTGTCTTGAATGGAAACCTACTTTATTTTTACATCACTGAACCATACCTATAAATTTTAAGCTTAGTTGTATACAAGTAATGTGTTAATCCGAGTTAGTTTAGAATCTGATCTTACGAGAAATAAATACGTCTTAACTGATTGCAAGGTTTCATCTCTATAGCTAATGAGCCAATCTGGTCTCGTACCTGTGTAAAATTATTGAAGGTGTAGGAAAATACGTACGTCCTAAGTCATTGTTTGTCTTTTTTCTTCTTATGCTATTATGTATGGTATGGTTGTGAACTTATGTTATACACCCCCTGCTTCACTGGTTTCTCTTTTCTCGTCGAAAATTGTTCAAAAACGATGTAGAGTGGTCATCTTGAGTGACTCGTACCTTTTCCTTTCTTTCTGGTCAGGTCCTGCAGGGTATCTCAGATTTGGAATTATTTATTTTGGACGAGTTTGAGGACGTTGAATATGAAAGAAGTGATGTTGATGTTTACTTGAAGGTAAGTGCGACAGTCTATCTTAAACAATTTTCTTTTGTCTTTCTCAGCACAATCGCATATTTGCATTTCAAGTTGCATTAGTTTACTCAAGAACAAATGAAGAAAAAGACCAAAGGACAGATTGAATGGAATATGGATCCACAAAGCGGGTAATCAAATCCGAGTCAAATTTTCAATTGATGAATGATGACGGTTTGGCTATTCACATATCTCAAATCTAATATATAAATACACTAAATCTGTGCTTTTGGGGAAATACTAATAAAAATTCAATAATTGCAGGATAATTCTGAAAACCTACAAGCTCATACTTACATCTGGAGCAACAGAAATGACCCAAAATTGTATGGAGATTGGGATTTTGAGGTGAGAAACCAAGCTTTATATTTACATTCTCTAGAGATACAAAATTGATCCAAGTCTCCATCTGTAAAGTTTTGGAACATAATTCAACGGCTACACAATCAAGAAAAGGATATAGGTCAGATGGCGTTTCTTTCTTTCAAACCTTGCATAATATGCCAAGTGACTAGCATGATATGAAGTTTCAGAGTATTAATGAAATCTTTCTCACTTCGATACCTGTGTTGTTTTTAAACATGTCACATTTTCTTGTGTGCTTACATCTGTCCTCTTCAACAGCTTTTGCTTTGTGAACAGTCTAATTTCCTCAAGTATTTGAAAACTTATTGATAAAAAATTTAATCACAGATTGTATGAAAAAGAAAATTGTTATGATATTTAGGACAGGTAAAACACTAATAACTTCTAAATTTTTCTTATGCTAAAATATCTTGCAAGTTTTGTCATGGAAATTCTGCTGGAGATTGTCAGATACCTATGATTTATATGTATCGTCTTGTTCATATATTATACTTGAAATCTCCTTTTTACCTCCTCATGTATTCCTAGATAAGTTCTTATTTTCCTTCTCTGATTATGTGACTCTTAAGGAATGGAAACGAACCTACATGAATGACTTCATCAAGATGACTGAGGAATTTATAAAAGAACTGGAGTTGCCGGAATCAAAGCGAAGAATTCAAACATATGAATCTGTCTTTAAGGAAGACAATGACAAGTCACTTGAGCCTTGAAGGTGATCTTTTGTAAACTTCTGTGCCTTGAGTTCTGTAATGGTCCAATCAAGAATTTTACTTCACTCATCCGATACCTATGGGCTTTTCTGCCGCTAGCACATTTGATGGTTTAATGAAATAAGCTTGTTGGTGCCATTTCCTTTTTTCCCCCTTTTAAGAAATCATCTGGTTTCCTTTCCACTTTTACTTGTATATTTTAGATCCTTAACCATGCTAAAGGAACGTTGATTTTGTAACACATTTGAGAAGAAAGGTTCAAAATAATCACTCAACATTGCAAGTTGACCCTGAAGGTCATATTTATGGCACTCTTTTTATTTAGGCTTTTAAAACCTCTCGAAAAATCTCGAGTACTACGATGAAGCAGAGGAAGTTAGGATTGATGGACATTTACAATTAGAACTAAAAATTTCAATCGCAACCAATTGGTTCAATGATGGAGAAATTTTAATTTAACGAGGTTGTAGTGGTTCAGAATCTAGGGCGACGTTAATTACACGTCCAAGAGATGTGGAAATAGGGGTGAAAACAAAGAAATCTGAAGCTAGGAATGGTTGATGCAAACATAACTATTTGATGGGCTCGTTCATAATTATCATTGTCGTCGTAGGCTGTTGCTGCTCAGTTGTACTAAGGCTCACCATTTTGTGTGGATGAAACACGACGCGTTATTTTCAGGTATCCAAACTTCCCAGCACCCGGTGATGAACCCTCAAACACAAAGGGTAAATACCCAGTGGCTTCTTTGTATCTCTGCTGAAGCTGAAATTACAGAGTATGTTGGACAACTCAAAAGTCATGCGCAAAAAAAAAAAAAAGGATTTTATGTTATTTTTTCCTTCATTTGGGGGGGGGGGGTTTGGAGAGTTTCAAGATCACGAGAAGTGGAAATCTGTTTAGACCCAAGTACTGGAATATGCATAGGGGGCCGACTATAGCACTTTTAGAATTACATTGAAATCTTGTCAAAATCATGTTTTTAGGAAAGCAATGCTCTTTTTGCTTCTGTCAAAACCACGCCAAAACATGGATCCAAACACACCATAAGTAATAGTCAAGAAAAACTAACAGGAGAAAGATCTAATTATAATGCTAGTGTCTTAAATTTTATGCTGGAATCACATAATAAACTTACCTCAAGAATTTGTTCACTGCTCTTGAGACAGCTTTTACCAATCACACAAACGGTTCCACCTGAACCTCCACCAGTAATCTTGGCTCCGTATAACGTCCCACCTACAGCTTTGGATGCAGCACTATGCTGCAAGTCTTGTACCAATTGTACAATCCTATCTGTTCCGTCAGACCCAAGTCCACAAGCGCTGTAGCTGTAGTGGCACTGCAAATGACAGTTAATGGTCAAAACCTTTCCTGTCTTTCTAAATTCCAGTTTTCTTCAGTATTTTTTACTTGCAAGAGCCGTACGTAAAAAGATTAGGGCAGTAGATTGATACATTTTGATACCTGATACAGCAATTCTCCGAGTGCTTCAAGTTGATATTTCAAAGATTTTGATGTTAACAGTGCTTCAAAGGTCTGCGAACCATAACACAGTGAATTAATTCAGAGGTGTATAACAAGAAAATCATCGGTGATGAACGGGAACAAGTAACAGTTAATGTAACGAGTGGAGGCAAAGAACACGCATTTTCGCTGACATTGAAATCATTATCCTCTGTTGTATAAAATTGGTGATACTAAGCCTCGTATACGCTATGTGCTAGATTGAGGTGCAGGTGCTAGCTCATATAGGTTTCACTGGATAAAAAGATGGAAATTTATGGTGAATATTTGCTTTTTTATGAAGAAGATTAACGGATTACTAGAGGGCAAGGGATCTGAGACACAGTAAATCCTTCTAAAATTTCAATGCATAATAATTGGGCCAAAAAGATGCTGAGTGAAAAAGATATTCAGCATTGATAACCGGTGAAATATTCAGATCCAGGGGCTAACCTTGACTCGGAAATTTTCATATATAGGATGTGCTGTTGGAGCTACTACTCCATAAGTACGTTTATCATCAATAACAGTGAAAGGATCATCATGATCAGTGTATTGTTCCAAAAATTTCTCACCAGTAATGGACTCAGGAATTGCCTTAGCGTAAAGAGCCTCGTATCTGCGAATGAGAAACTTGGGTCATTCCATGTTTGCTTCACGAAATGACTAGTGGTACTAATACCCAATATAATGAAGTGATTGTCAGAGCAATTCAACTTCATACTCTCATAAAAAATGCGTCACCGTCACAACCCATTATCGTAAGAAGGGCTTTACCTGTGAGGTGTCAAATTGCATGGATAATCTAATGAAGCTTCTCGTTTTAGTAGTTCTATATCATCTTTATCCTCTTCATCACGGTTCACGCTACCAGCAAACGTCTCAGACAATATGTCAGAAGCCTTGGACTTCATCATCTTCAAACCCATAAAGGCACCAATCCTTACAGATCCGTAGTCCGCACCTCCAACACTATGGCAAGTTGTGAATCATATGACTTATCTCATGTTCTATGTAAAAATACACAGGGTACGCTTTAGTTGAAACATAATGATCGAACTACTACCTGTGTTTGATTCCAGAGTCAATCCCCCAGAATCGGATGCGCTTAGGAATGTCTACAAGGCCAACAATCTCTGCCGGCTGCATGGATATCAAACAGCACCATGATATCGTTTCTGGAGATGAGAAAACGTTGTTTTATGTAGCTTGTCTTGATGCAAACCTGGCAAATCATGGCAAGAAGTTTGTTGGCTTCACCACATGCTGAAGCCATCTGGTCCATGACACCACATGGTGCTCCAACAATGAGATTCTCTACCTAATGTGAAATTTGGAATAATGAGTGTATTTGCATTATGTGGTCAGAGACAACTTTGTAATGGTTAGAAGGCTAAGCAAAGATCAGACCTTCTGGCAAAGCAACGCCAAATCCCTTGAGCCGATATTTAATCCTGCAGGAGGGCAATTTATGGTGGTGAGTATCTTTTTCAAAAAAGACTGCAACCATACATTCAATAGAGAAAATAGTCCAGGAGTTTTATGTCAAATTAATCCATAGAAGATGTCATACCAGAACCATAGAGTTAAAGACAAAAGGAAAAAAAGAACGACTTCTAAAAGGGATTTCTTTAATGGAAAACTTTTGTTCAGCTCAGCATCAATTTCACTCTGAAAAAGAATATTTTTAAACACAGAGGAATTTTGTAGTATGATTACCATAGGCAGCTGCTATTGCAGACATGCTAGCAACCTCAACAGATGCAGAAGATGATACGCCTTTCCCTTCTGGTACTGCAGATGAAATCTAGACATTTTTGTTTAGAATATCACAATGTTAGCCAAAAGAGATAACAATAGATTCAGTAGAGTAACCTTAAGCCAGGATAACTGTTTTTTAAAGCAATAACCATGATATCTTTTAAAATTGGCTTTTCATATCCTTTTCAACATATTGCTTGAAGAACATATTCTTTACTCAAACAAAAGTTCTTTTCATAACGGTTATGGTGCATTCTCTAAGTATTTGGCAGATATCAAGTTTCAGTGGTAAATGAAGAGATTCGTAAATTCAATAGAGAACCAAAGGTACCAGCATGCTGATGCTATCTTCAAAATGCAAACCCAGTTCATTCATTAAGACCAGAAAGGCTCCCGCAACATATGCTGCCCACCTGTAATGGTGGTAATCGTATTAAAAGAACAGAATGCCATAAGCCATATCCATATAAAATACAAATATAATTGCTACCCACTTTCGAGCAGGATCTTGAGCAAAGTATTCCTTTGCTTTTTCGTACGAAATCGGCTTCTCTCCTTCCATAAAATCAGATAAATCCATATCAAAGGTTGGACCACGATTGCTCAATTCTGAGCCATATGAGACCTGGCATGATCCAAAACACACGTGGTAAGTATTGTTTCTTGTAATGCTACCAATTGAAGGATTTCTCTCATAACATTTTATACATATTACTTTTGTTTATCAGTAAGTCAGACTAAGTTAGACATATTCCAACAAACGATGAGCATTGTTTATTGTAGTAGTTTTCATTGACTTTGAAAGTTCTCCTACATACTATTTGCAAGACAGCCTTGGGATTTTGTTCCTTGTTATCTTGTCGAGCCTGAGCATGCTTCCACAGCCTTTGCTTACTGGGATGAATTCGTTGTAAAGCAACATGGCAGGCTTCTCTTATTGGCATCTGCATATAAGGAGCAAAGAGAGCTAAGAAGGGAGTGAGTAAATGTCCAAAATGGAAACAAGAATGGGAATCTTATTTGTACAGTTTATTAATTTATTAACTAGTCTAGTATTGAATTGAATTTTATCCAAAAATGAAAAATAAAAACTTCCCTCGTATTCTATATATAAATCATCTTGCAAAAGAAATTAATTATCCTTTTTATAAGTCACCTTACATAAAAAAGAAGACGTATTTTTCAAAAATCTAAAGTAATTATTCAAACAATCAGAAATTATAAAAATCCGAATATTAGAGCCATGAGTAGTTAAGAGTAATTGGGTGTATTTAATGTGTACCAAATGTAAATAACTATATTCTTTAAGTTTCCGTAGTTTTAGGGATTAAGTCTTCATTGTAATAATTTTACTTAGACCATCTTTGTACGACATATATGCACCAAGTCAGAGGAATAAAACAAGACCAGAGTTTTGCCACACTTGCCTAAAGATGCATTTAGTAGGATTCACTTAAACTAACTTTTAAAGTCTGTCAGTTTGACAGATGAAGCTCAGTAGCTATGCTATAGGATGTGATGAGAATTTAATGTTTAAGCAAACAGAAGGATCCAACCTGCAGGACAAGACTTCCAGAATAGTCAGCAATTCCACCCATCACGTCTAGCCTTCCAGGAGCTCTTGACACAAAAATTTCTTCCTTCACACAACATCGGAAAAAGTGAAGATATAAATCACCATTATGCATGTAGTGTTATGACTAGCGAATCGAAGAGATTAATCAATAGTTGAAAAATTAGAAAAGACCTCCCAGTTGAAGAGATTGGCGGCAGCCCTACGCTCCCGCTCTGTGTGCTGCTCTTCTAATTCAGCTAAGGTCTGTAAGAAATCCTCAGTATCTGGAAGACCTTGAACATCTCCATGAAGAATGTCAAAGTATTTGCTATGCCTGAAGAAATAGCATAAAGAAACGGCAAAAAATGGGTTACTCTGTCATACAGTTAGTCACAATCATGATGATCAATATGACCTTATACAGTCAGCCAAAGGAAACTAATACTTGCTTCATTCAGAAGAACGAGGTGAGAAGTGGCCTAGCTGGTGTTCAGCAGTTGCATACCATTCTGGGATTGCAATATCTCGTTCAGGGGCCCTTTGTAGTTCATACCCAAGAACTATATGTCACGGGACCATTACCCTCTCCCCCAAAACACGTGTCGTAGGGGTGCGCAGCGTCCCGCTTCTTATAGCCCAGCACCCTCCCGAACCTCACCGATGTGGGACTTGTGACATTCTCCCACAGCCAATCCGCGAGCGACCTCGCCGCGGACGACCACCACACCGTTACCCTCTCCCCATTACTCTCTCCCCGCCGACAGGGGCGTGCAGCGGGCGTGCGGCGTCGAAAGGTTCAGGGCTGGCTCTGATACCACTTG
>JANTPZ010004618.1:0-15696 GCA_025593235.1 Vachellia pachyceras | reverse complement strand
AGCATTTTGAACCTTAGTAGGAATCAATTCGTTGTTTTCATTCTTAACCACGATTATCCCACTCTTTTTAGGCACAACTTGAACCGAACTAACCCACTTACTATCTGAAAGACGGTAGATGATACTTGCACTCAATAGCTTAGTCAGTTCTTTCTTGACTACATCTAAAATCAGGGGGTTAAGTCGCCTTTAAGGCTGCCTAATCGATTTAGACTCCTCATGTAAGAGGATCCGCGAATACAAACAGTTAGACTAATCCTAGGAATATCGGCTAGTGTCCACCCCAAAGCCTTTATACTTCTGCGTAAGACATCAATCAATCTCTTCTCCTCACATTCAGATAAAGAATTTGAAATAATAATAGGCAACTTTCCATCAGCAGCAAGGAAAGCATATTTCAAATTAGAGGGGAGAGATTTAAGTTCCAAATCAGGGGGTTAAATCATATAAGGGATTAATTTAGCTAAATTGAGGGTATTAGAAATACTCCCTAAAAACTTTGGCAGTGCATAATATGTGTTGGAATTCTTGGAATCCATTACTTATGCATTGGTCTCCCCAAGGGTTGAATCAACCTGTAATTGATCAATAGAAGCAGCAACCTTAGGTAAAGTGATGTCTTTCATACCTGTATCATAAGGAGTGATTAGTTCATTCAAGAATTTCAAGGCATGAAGAGTAATCCTAGGTCTAGGAATGGAAAGATCAAGTAATGAGGTAGAAAGTGGCCCTTTAACCACATTAGTTTGAAACTCAAGGTGAATCTCATGTGAGGATGTTTCGGTTGGCATGAGAGCTACCTTTTTGGAGGGTGAATCATCCAAATCTTGGCCGCCAACCTCGAACTCAGCTTCCTCCATAAGCTCATGACTTGAAACATTAATGAGAGTACCTTCCTCACAAGCATAATCACTTACACAAGAGACATTAGAAGAATTGAACTCAAAAACATCACTATCAGTGAACAGAAAACCAGTAGGAGTAAAAAGACAACAATCAATTGACAAAGTTCTCACAACCTCCTACGGAATCATGAGAATCAACAAAAGAGAAGGTTTCAAATGATGCATCACATATACTCGAGGCAACATTAACGTCATACTCACATTTATCTGTATGCAAATTGAGTTCAACTTCATCAGCAAGATCATTAAAAGTCGTGTTAATAGCATTCACACCTAACTGTTGATACTTTGTTTTGGTGATAACAAAGTTATAATTCAAAGTTTATATGGTAAAATTTGAAAATAGTTTTGAAATTTTGAAAATTATGTTTATAGTTCAAAAACTCGAGTTAGATGTTTTGAAAACTCAAGTTCTGTGCCTTTGATTTGAAAACTTTTAGAAAGAACTCGAGCTTCCACAAAGAAGTTTCAATAACTCGAGTTATACCTTTACAGAACTTGAGTTTCATGCCTAAAATTCCCTTTCTAGGAAAATTTTTTTGCTAGAACTCCAGTTACATACTTGAAGAACTCGAGTTCCTCAAAACTTTCAAGGCAAACTCGAGTTTCCAACTTCAAGTTGTCAAAACTCGAGTTCCAGGACCATACAACTCGAGTTTCATGCCTTTGAATCACTGAGAATGACTTTGCTGTAGTAGAACTCGAGTTCCAGAAGTTCACAACTCGAGTTCCAAAACTATTTTACAAAATTTGAATTGAAAACTTGAAGTTTTGGCATTAGAGTTTTAACAACTCGAGTTCCTCATTTAATAAAACTCGATTTTCGTGCTTTTCTCAATTGATTGATCAATTCTCGTTATAAAAATTGAGTCATGCTTATTCAAAACTCAAGTTTCGCAACATGGTTTCATAACTTGCATTATGAACTCGAGTTTTCCAAACAAAAGTTCCAAAACTTCATTAAGAAACTTCCAATATAAACTCGAGTTTCCATTTTAAAGTTTTCTAAACTTGAGTCTGGTATTATGAAAACTTGAAGTTTCACTACATCACATTTCAAATTGCTCAGAACTCATGAAACAGAACTCGAGTTATGAGAATTCTTGAACCTAAGTCCTACCTTTATCTGACAGCAGCGTCTGACACTGAGCTTTACTTTTTAGTAACGGTTATTCGGCTCTCTCTAACGGACACATTGAATAACTTTGACTATAAATAGAGAAGTATTGAAGACGGAAGACGACGACTAATTACGCTATTGTTCATACGCTTACTGTCTTCTGTAATATTCAAAATTCTCTGTGATCTTTAGTGATTAGCACATATACTCTTTTGAGAGTTTAATCTTGTGATTCATTCTTGTATTTTGTGAGAAACTCAAGGTCGGGGCCTTGAGATTGTTGGGCTGAGAGTTTGTCGAAAAAACAGAGAGTGAATGTCTCTGTTTTCTTGCAAATAGTGAGGGGGAGTGTCACTCCTTGATTGTAAAGGCTCTTTGAGCTAGTTTGATTGTTATTAGTGGATTGCAAATCTCAGAGGAGCTCTGGGGATTGGACGTAGGTCAATGAGGACCGAACCAGGATAAATCACCGTGTTCATCTTCTTTGCATTCTCGGTGACTTCGT
Source organism: Vachellia pachyceras (assembly GCA_025593235.1). Classification (NCBI taxonomy): domain Eukaryota; kingdom Viridiplantae; phylum Streptophyta; class Magnoliopsida; order Fabales; family Fabaceae; genus Vachellia; species Vachellia pachyceras. The sequence continues at coordinate 13,166 of JANTPZ010004618.1, read as the reverse complement.
TTTTAATTTCTGTTATTTACAATTTTTTTCAAAAGTGACCAATTCACCCCCTTGGTCAAATACTACACTAACATTTGGTATCAGAGCAGGTCTCTTGTTTAAAGAACTTAACAGTTTCAAGAGAGATCATGTCAAGATTTGGCAAACACGTTATGGCTAATGGAGCTTCCATTACTAGACCACCAGCTTTCAATAGTCAGAGGTTCTCATTTTGGAAGATAAAATTTTAGAACTTCATTATGGCTACTGACTTTGATTTATGGGACATTTTTGAAATAGGAAACATTGTGCCAATTAAAAAGGACGAAGACCAACTAATTCCTAAGCCGAAAGCAGAATTCAATGACGAAGACAAGAAGAAGATGCTGTTGAATAGAAAAATTGTCTTAATGCTACAGGAAGCTTTTCATCATTTGAAGACTAAGAAAAATATTTCTGAGCTAGCCTTGAAGCTTGATATGAGCAAGGCTTATGATATGGTTGAGTGGGATTTTTAGTAGTTGTTCTTCTGAAAATTGGTTTTAGCAAAGAATGCGTGAAACACATTTATTGGTGTTTGAATTCTGTAAATTTCTCAATAGTGCTTTTTGGTAAGAGGGTATCTAAGGTGGTTCCTAGAAGAAGTTTAAGGCAAGGAGAACCTCTTTCTCCTTATCTTTTCATATTGGTCAGCAATATTTTATCTACAATGATTGAAAAAGAAGAGAGCTTAGGGTGAATTAAGGGTATTAAGTTGGCCTCAGATTGCCCATGGATTACTCATTCTCTATTTGCAGATAATTCTTTCTTCTTTCTTCATTCTAATATTGAGAATTGTAGAAGTATGAAACATCTCCTAGATTTGTATTGTCAAGCATCAGGACAATGTGTGAATGTTAATAAATCTTGCATCTACTTTTCTAAACTTGTACCAAATTTAATGAAAGAGGAGATTGGCTATTTGTTTCAGATTGCAACAGTGGAAAGACACACTTGGGATTTGGGTCTACCTACTACTTGGGGTAGGTCTAAAGTTCAAGCGGTGAATTTTGTAATTGATAAAGTTAAGAGAAGGATGCAAAGCTGGCAGAAAAGTTTCCTATATGAGGCTGGGAGAGAGGTACTTATTAAGGTTGTTGTAAATGCTATACCAGTTTATCCCATGTCTTGCTTTCTTTTTCCAAAATCTGCTTTGCTTAAACTTGATCAACTTAGTTATAGTTTTTGGTGGAAAGAGGGTGATAATAAGAGGAAAATTTACTGGGTGTGAAGGGAAAACTGAAGGAGGATAAGTTAAATGGTGGGATGGGTTTCAAATATTTTGAGGCCTTTAATTTGGCTTTGTTAACTAAGCTAGGATGGAAAATTCTTTGCGAACCTAATTAGTTGCAGTTTAAGGCTTTGAAAGGTAGATATTTCTCAGGATGTAGCCTTCTTGAAGCAAAGAAGGGTGGAAGGGCATCATGGATTTGGAATAGTATCTTGGAGGGTAGGAGGGTTCTTGAGAACAATGTCTTAGCTAGCATTGGGAATGGTAAGAGGACGAGGATATAGGGTGACCCCTGGATCAGAGTTGAAGTTTCCCTTTCCCTTTCCCCTCTTTATCCAACTTGAGATTTTCTGAGCTTAGAAGTAGTGAGGGGTAGGATTTGTCATTATTAGAATCTTTTTTGGAGCAGTTTGAATGTGATGCTATCAAGAGTGTGTCTCTTGCTTGTTCCAGAAGGAAGGATAGATGGTTGTGGACGGGGGTTCAAAAAGTTGTTATTAGTGAAGGTGGGCTATAGGATTGCTAGGAGATTAGTGAGAAGTAGGACTAAAACAAGGACATAATTGTCTTCTTCAAATCAAGAAAGCTCGTGGAGGGAGGTGTGGAAGCTTAGAGCACCAAAGAAAGTTCAAAATTTTATGTGGCGATTGTTATCAAATGCATTACCAACAATGAAAAAATGATGAAAAGGGGTCGTGCTATAACTGATTTATGTTTAATTTGTAAATGTAGGAGTGAATCATCTAGTCATCTATTTTTGCTATGTGACGGGGTCAAGCTTGCATGGTTTGGAAGCTCTTTTGTCTTCCATTGTCATGATGACCAATGTCAGGATATAAATGTTTGGTTGCATTGGTTGTTCTGCAAGGCTAATATTAATGAATGGAATAAGGCTCTAATAGCTATGATGTTGTGGCAAATATGGAAGAGAAGATGTGATTATTTGTATCAGAATATGAACCCTAATCCTATTTTTGTTGTTAACCAGGCAATTGCGTCTCTGGAAGAATTTTGGAAAACTTCACTTGGAAACCAGAGAGGTGGGGGAGCCTTGGTTAATCATAGCACAAGTAGTACCATCATAAATAGGTGGCATCCTCCAAGAGGTAACTTCGTCAAGATTAATGTTGATGGTGCTTTTATTAAAGATAAGGGAATGGCATCAATTGCTTTTGTTATAAGGGATTCAAATGGGGGTATTCTAGATGGTGTAAATGAGGTGGTTCGCTCAGAGTCTCGTTCATGACGGAATGTATGGCTCTGCAGGAAGAACTTACTTATGCCATTGATAATCAGTTGGAAGATGTAATTTTTGAATCAGATAATCAATTGCTTATCAATTGCATTAAAAAGGGAAGTTCAGCTCCTGAATGGACTTGTGATATATTTGTGAAAAATATCCTTTTTAAAAGGAACCTTATTAGAAATCACGATTTTGTGTGGATTTTTAGGGAAGTAAATTTAGTATTTAATTGGATTGTTAAAACTTCTGTAAATTGATCGTGTCCTTCTGATTGGGTGTAGAGACCTCCCAAGTTTTTACCACAACTTTTGGAGAAAAATGTTGCAGCTTTTGTTGATGATAATGCTTGTGTTTGTTGAGTTTTAATTTATAGGACTCTTTGGTAGTCTTTGTTTTGTTTGGGACTCCTTTTAGGCAATTGGTGGGTCTCCTTTATGGTTTGTTTCTGTAGACTAGATCCTTGTTTTTTTTTTTGGTTTATTGTCAATGAAAGCTCTTTTTCTCAAAGAAAAAAAACTTTGGATTGCTTCTCATCGTTAATTAGGCCATCAACAACTTGTTATTTGGGAGATCGCTGCAAACACACCGTTTTGGTTTTTTTTACTAGCATAGCATTGTTTTAGGAAAATGATTAACTACCACCAGTTCTTAATGTAAAAGTTCGTTAACTTTTTTTGTAATACTAAAGAAGTTAACTAACTATAAATTTATTATTTTTTCAAAATTAATATATCTAATTTATAAAGTGATATATAATCTAGTAATATTCAAACATTTTAAAATATATATTATAATTAAATAATTTATTTAAATTTTTAAGATAAAAAATTTAAATGACTCTTATATTAAAGACCAGAGGTAATATATAATCATTTTGGTTTTAAACATAAAAGATAAATTAAAAGTTATTTTCTCATTAAACTAAGAGTTTATTTTTATTTTAAATGCAATATTTTAATCAACTTTGTCTTCTAAAATTATAGATTTTCCCCAAGATATCCCTGGTAATTCAATATATTAAGGGAGGTTTCTATCAAAAAAGTAATTTTAGTACATTTGAACATAATATTTTAATGAAATATATACACAATTGTTCCAAATAATTAGTTTAAATAATTTTTAAATATATGCAAGCTGGTAGATAGCTTTTATATTAAAGGTATGATGCATATATATATATATATAGATTAAACATGTAACAACCAGCACCTCTCCCTCATAGATATTATCCCACATCGGTTGGGAAGGGAAACAAAGCACACCTTATAAAAGTATGGATACATTCCTCTCATGGATACGTTTTCTGGGTGTTAACAACTGCATCAAGAGAAACAAAGCCTTAATTTTAGCTACAGTTACAAATAGGGACAATATATACAAGGGAGGGGCATTGGGATGTTATAATTGTTATTAGAGTCAAGCCTCCGGTCGGTGTGTCAGTAAGAACAATAGCCTCTTATTGGGGGTAGATGTGTAGTCCCATATCAATTGAGAAAAGAATGAAATACAACTTATTTAAAAAATATATTTGTTATGTCTTAAAAATGAGTCTTAATTTTTAGGTAAGAAAACTAGAATGTCATTATAATTAAAACAAAAAAAAAAATTACTCCCTCCATTCTCCTCCTTGCACATCTTTGACCTCCACTAGTCATCCGTTGGCCGACCACCTACTAGGCTGCCAATTACCCACTCATGAGCACCACCAAACCTTCCATTACCCAGGTAGAATAAATATTTTTTTTCATGTTTTAATTATATTATTTTAATTATGATTAAATCCTATACTATTTGCTACTACATCCGGTCTTTAATAAAAGAGTTATTTGATTTTTATTGGAAATATTAAGAAAATTAAATACACTACTTAAAATATTTATATTTATCATTTTTAAACTTATTTTTTTGATTTATAAAATAATATATCATATAATTATATGCATAAATAACTACTTTTAAATGGGTACTAGCTAACTATTATATTAACCATCGGATTTAGTATTAAACTACTGTTTTGAGCAGTACAATGATTGGTCTGATTTTAATCTCAATAGATTCCTTTTCCCTAACTAAAACTGGATATGAAAGATGATTCAGCGGGCTCTTGATATGTATGACTTTCTTTCCTTGCCATTGGGATCTGCTCTATATGACTTCTGAAACAAGTAATTTCCGACCAAACGGATAATGTTCAATTTATCGTTGGGATGGTAAGTTTAAAGTTTACCGTCGATGGTCTGTGATGGTCGATTTGTAAACCTTCTCTGAATTTAAAAGTATACATTGATACTTTTAAGTTTTTGACCCAACTTACCTAACTTTTATCGTATAAAAAGTACTAACAGGGGCTGGATTTAAGAGCAAAATGTGATAAACCAATGTTTGAAGAGGTGCATGTACTTAATATCTATTGTCTCAAACAAGGTTGCTTCAATAGAATGATATCTATGTATCGTAAAAAATGTAAAAAACAAATGAAGTAATTTGATGTTTAATAATAGGGTTGGATTTAACGGAATGCGTTAGTTCCTCGTAATATGATGAACTAATAATACGAAAGAGATCCATATATAGTATATAATAGTATTTTGATCATGATTTTCTTCAATAAAAGGGTATCTATGTTTAGGGAAAAAATTAATATGTTTACTTATAATAATTGTAGTTTTGCCAATAGTGGTAAGCCTGCAGATACACGATCTTCATTTTATTTTTAACTTATTCTTAACAGTCCTATTACATTATTTTTTTATGCAAATATTACATTCAATTATATTCAGAATTCCATGGTCAAAAACTTATGTTCAGAATTCCGGTTAAGTGGTTAACAATGGCCTCTTCACTTCCGACGACTATTCTTCTAAATGCATCTTGTACAATAACCTATTAAAATAAACCTAGCACAAACTCCATTTGGTTTCAAAATTTCTTAATCGTTGGTTTTAAACTTTTAATTTACATGTTAAATTAGCTCAATAATTCGCTTAACGAGTAATTTGGGATGCTTGGGAATTGCTATGAGGTTGTAAGGAATGTGCTTAATTACAAAAAAAAAAAATCATAATAAATGAGAAGAGAGAGAGTGTGTGTATTCCTATTTTTTCACTATAACTTGTCATTAATGCCATGTTTAGTATGGTGGAATTGGGAAATTATGAATTCATTTTTTATGTTTGGTATGATGTAATTGGGAGGTGGAATTGAAAATGGAAATGGAATTCAAAATGGGTAGAAATGATTTTCATGATATATCCATGGAATTGTATCCAATTTCATGTAATTTATTTTTTGCCCCTCCTTTTTTCGATATTTATATCTATTTTCATCTTCATTTCCATCTCTATTATATTTTCATTTACATCTTCATCTCCATTTCCATTAAAATCAATTTCAGCGTACCAAATGAGCCATTAAGTGTTATTTACTTTTCATTGAATTTTTAGGTAATTATTTATTTTTCTTGAGATCTTACAGTAATTTCCCCATTATTTGATCCCATAGGTGTGACTCTTTTAGTGTATATAATAATTCCGCAAACAATATTTGCCACTAAATTCAGCTAGCAAAGTAGCATTGAGCAAGGAAAAAACCAATATACATTGATATGCAACGTAGAATATAAAAATTCGGAAAAATTAATAAGTCTATATAATATGAATTCATTTTTAATTAACAATTGGCTCCACATAATTCTCTAAGCAATAGGTTTGGTCACCATACTCATAATGTGTCAATTTATAAGAAAAACAGTATTAGTAGTTAATAACGCGGCCATTACTCAACATTCAACATAAACATGTATTAATATTGATTCATGGATCTAAATAAAATCAAAATCAATCAATTTTTTTTTATAATATGAACATATAAAAAATCAATTAAATCATGAATCATATATAATGCAATTAAAGAATTATGAGTATAATAGTTTTTCTTATAAAATACCAACAAGGTCCTCACATTAATAATGTGATTTAAATTGTGTTGATACTAAGTAAATTTTAATTCTTTTAAAAAAAACCACTGATTTTTTATTCTGTGGCAACTTAGATGTTGCTTAGTCACTCACTGTTCACTTTAACCATAATTAACAGATTACGAGCCACTAACACCTTTAATTGATAAAGTTGCATGGGCATAATAAAATAGAAGGGAAAAGACAACAGCATCTAATTAAAAACTAGGTGAAACCACGATAGCTCATGGAACCACAAGCACAGTCATACACGTATGAAATCAACCCCGAATCCTCAATGGCTACAAAATGAATGTAGAGAGAGAGAGAGATCTGGCAGAAAAGGGAAAGGAAAGAAATAGAGAGAATAAAGCTAAACGGCATGTCCAATACCTAATTATGAGATATAAGTTCCGAACACAACCACATTCTCAAGTAACTTCCTTTTGGAATGCATTCTTTACATTCACTTAAGAGACTGGAGATAATCAATAGTTGTAGGAAATGGAAGTTTAGCGAATTAATAAGAACCCATATAGCTATTGGATGGAAGCAAGGCTGCCTCCTTTCAGTACTTTCTGAACACACAGAAGCTGAAAAACGTAGCTCTCAAAAGTTACCTGTCCTGAAAAGTTATTTGGTTCCTTCTCATTCTTTCTAGCTACCATGCTTCTTTCTTGAGGCTGCCAATTTTCCATGCCTGTAAAGAGAAAGAAATGTAAACCAAGTCCTATTTCCCAAAATGGTAGAGTGGCAAGGTGGTGTGAAGGGAGATTAGAAAGCTGATTACTCGCATACCTTCATTTGCAATTTTACATCCAAGAGCAGTTTCAGCATCACAGCTGTTCCTGCTGAAAATGACAGTTTCTTATTACACATTTCATGTGAGGAAAAGAAATGTGAATCAAGACCAAACATACTTTGTATTATCTACTTTTGTTTCAATTTTGTCCTCCTCCTTCATCGATGAAGATGATATCTCCTCCACATGGCCAAGTGAGTTTGTTCTCTCAAGACTCTCTGTTATCAATAGGTTATGGTCCTTCTCGAATCCACAATCTTGAGTATGGTTATTGGAAGTTGAAGTATCTCCTGCTGTTGTCTTTTCTGAGGAACATCTATTCTTCCCCATATAAGTTTCTTCTTTAGTTTCGGGATTTACTGGGCAATCTTGTTGCATTTCCAGTTTCATATCCTGTTGCATTTCCAGTTTCATATCCTCACATCTGCCAGCCTTTTCATGCAAGTCAGGAGATGGAGTCTCACAATGGAACCTACCAAATTTTGGGAAAAGATTGGGGCCTGTTGACCACGATTGAATATCTGAGAATACGTGTGATTCACCAAATGTAAACTTTTCAGAGGTGAAACAGCAAGGAGGAGAATCAACAACACGTGCACCACTCTTTAATCCACTAAATGATGGACTGGCTTTGTCATGTGATTCAGGAATAGTAAAAATGCCAAAAGGATCTTTGTTTCCATTATTTGAACCAAGGGTCGCAAACTTCGCCTCTAAATTTTGACAGAGTGCAGAGTCCCCTGAATTGATATCAACTGGAGAATACCTTTCCCCAAACTGCCAACTGCTATGAGCACATATGTTTTCGTTAATAATAGGATTTGAATGAGATGGCTTTTGCTTTGATGTGTTTGACGTGCCTCTGAATTTTCCTTCATTGGATCTACGCTTATTTCCAGGGCTCCCAAAAGCATACTTGTGTTCTTTACTAGTGTCCCCAGCCGATAATCTTGATGGTGAATGAGTGATTGCCTCACCTCTCACTGAAATAAAATGACAAATATCCAACAATCACATAATCTTTACCTTTTTGTTTAATGGATTAAATGGAAATATCCTAAAATTATAGTATATCTAACTATTTTTGCAAGAAATAGGAATACTATATTACCTGCAGTGGATGAGCATGATTCTTCACTGATAAAGTTCACAAATCTTAGTCACGGCACTAGTTATAAGGAAAAGGATAAAGTCAACTTCAAAGAAGAGATCTTTTTTATGCTACCTAAGCAAGCTTGAATTGTCCCTTACATCTTCCGGGACTAAACTTTGTACATGGAAGTTCCCATCAGATCTAGACCATCTGCAACAAGTCAATACAACATCAAGGAGCAAATTCAAAACTCACTACAAACCTTTCAGAGAGGTTCTCGCACCTTGCCCCAGTAGCAACAGAAAAGTCATAATCATTCTCTGGTGGGTATTTTGAACTCGTATCAGGAAACTCTGAAGAAAATAAACGAGGATATAAGCAAATCAAATACCATCATGAAATAAATACATATTCATCACGCTTGACGTCATGAATGATAGGTTCTCATTGTTCACTAGTAATTCAAAGCACAATGGCAAGCAGTCATATTCCTCTCTGTTTCCCATGCACTTCCCAGACAGAAACTCATCAAAAATATAATGATTCTGGCTTGTGATACAAATGGCAGGAAAGAAAATAAATGAAGGGAGAATAAAGCCAAGGGTCGTTCCAAAAAAGGAACAAAAGCGAAACAAAAACAATAACTCAAATCTCCTGCCATGGGAAATCAGTATTGAAATTACAATTTTGACCTCCTAAAACATGTTCAAAGTTGTAGCATGAAAGGTAAGAAAGAGAAATCATAGATATTCATGTTGCCCGACATATTTGCATCTTCTAACATGCTTTAAGAGGTCAAAATAATTTCTATCATGATTCAGATATTCCAGCCAATTCAGGTCATTTCATACCAAAAAAAAAAAATAGGTGTGTGACTATTACAGGATATCAAAGTTGGTCATAAAGAAATTTGCGGAAATTGATGAATTTTTATTCATCATGTTTCAACCAAAAAAATTAAAAACAATGAATAGCGATGATAATTCAGTAAAACAAGCAGTACCTATAGTATCAAATCTATCAAACGCTGCTGCCAAAGACCTGTACGCCGAGATCAACATGCTTTAAGTCACCAAAATCGTTTAAGCAAGCTGGAAACTGTGAAGGCTCTTTTTTTAGCCACATACAGGAAAAGCTCTTGAAAATAAGTAAATAACCTTTTCTTTGGCAGGTGATCTTCAAATGCATATCTTGCCTTGCAGACCCCACTTTTTAATGAATCAGGAGCACTACTACCCCGTTGAAATGTCTTTTTCTTCCATGAGGTATCGTATTTCCTCTCATTATCAAACTTCTCATCAAAGAAGCTAGAACTAGGCGCTTTACCGAATGGGATTAAATTTTTTTTTTTTTAGAGATTATAACAAAGAAAATGATCACGTAATATTCTCAAAAGAGCTAATTGTGAGACCATTAACCTAGGCCACATCAAGTTTTTCACTATTTCAGGAGCGGTGAGAATTTAATCAAACACAGATGTCCCAGTTAGGTTTTCAATGAATCACAGACATGTCAAACCTGGTTGAATCTATACGATAGGAAACACTATTAAATTTATTTTATCTTTATTTAAAAGTAATTTTTGTTAGGATATCTATATTATTTTTAAGATTTAATAAGGGTTTATCTAATCTTATCTCTGATCCTGTCTTATCTAGGATTAGATTTGATGATGATGATGATGATGATCATTATTATTGGTCTAATATAAGAGAGGCTTTCCTTCAAACTAACATGGCACATGCATCAAGTTTTCTATCGATAAAACAGAATACTCAATCAACATAAACACTAAATTTTTATTATAAATTTTCTTTCTATTTCCTATCCACCTGAAATTTAACTCAGTCACTAGTACCAGTAGTATGGCTGCCATCAGATTCTTAAAACTTAAAGACTAGTAATTTTGTCGAAATTAATATGGAGACTCATGCAATTCTTTCAAAATTGTAATTTTAACTAATTTTATACACATAAGATTGCTCAATTAGAATACTTTTGATAGACAGACATTACATGATGAAAGGAAATATATCGTTATCAGATTTTAGAAATGTGACAATTCATGCATTTTGTTGTGAATTCTTGCAGAAGCAAAGAACAATGGCAGAAGCAAAGAAAAATGGCATTATCTATTTAACTCCACTGTTGCTTATTATATCTTTTTAAAATAAATAACATTTTACTTGTTGAGCATATGAACTAAACTTTCACACTTAATTTAAAAACTACACATTTTCAGATAATTCAGTTTGCAAGGTACATTATGATCCAATCTTTCAGCAATAGTTAATATTGTGGCAAGGTCTAAAGTATCATTACCATTCCATATGTCATCATCTTTAATCTCACTGTTATAGAAAAATTCTTGGCTGATGGAAGAACCTTTTTCATTAGCTTGGTTATTAAAATGGTCATAGTCCTGAGAAGCAACTAAGCTCCGCTTTCCCCTGTTATATGGAACGTTTGAAAAATTGCTGATAGGGGCAGCATTGATATCTCGCATCATTGTATCCTACAAATAGTGCATCAAACTGAATAGTTCACATCCCCTTTCCAACAACTAAATATAATGTTTAACACATGACTTCTGAGAGCACTGAACAAAGTTATTTAATGCAATAAAGTCAATATGAATAAAAAAAAGATGAAACATAATGCAAAATACATAGCCAGCCAAGATTTCAAGACAAAGCTGGCTTTCTAGGATTTAATAGGATTTGCTATTATTCACTATATCCTCATAATTTCGGCACAAATTAAGCTCTACACACAGAAAGACAAGACATGTAATGTGCCTCGGGCTCCAACTAATCACGAAGAAACAGAACCCAAAGCAAGTCCAGAAGAGGAAAAATGTCTCAGTGACGACGACGACGATGATGATGAACAGGTGGTTATGAGAGTGAAGTGGCAGAAGACCTTGATCTTCTCATAACTGTTAGGAACAAGCCTAGAACTTGCACAAAGCATCCCATAGAGGTCTGTCTCTTGTCAGGCTCTTTTTTGAAATATTGTGCCTTTATCACTCATCTCAACAATTTCAAAGTACCAAATAATATTGATGAGATGATGGTGATGCCTGAGCAGAGGCAAGCTATGATAGAGGAGACGGAAGCTCCCAAAAAGAACGACACTTGGGATCTTGTTGATATTCACCGAGGAAAAAAGCCCGTTGATTGTAAATAGGTGTTCACACCAAAGTAAAATGCACACTGGAGTCTCAATAAACATAAGGCAAGATTTTTTTCAAAGAGAGACAATCGCACCAATAGCAAAGCTCAATACGTCAGAGTTCTTTTAACTTCAGCTGCAAATATAGACTTGTCTCTACATCAACTAGGTGTTAAAAATGATTTCCTGAATGGAGAGCTAAAGGAAAAGGTGTACATGAAGTTGCCTCCAAGATTGCTAGAGAAGATGCCGAATCAAGCATGAAAATTGAAAATATCGTTGTATGGGTTGAAACAATCTCAATAAGCATGGTTTGAAAGATTCACTTCAGTTCTCAATAAGGGATATACCCAAGGGCAAAGTGATCATGCTATGTTTTTCAAACATCAGACTGATAAGAAGTCTATTTGGATGACATTGTGCTTGAGATTGAAATGATAAAAAACTCATTAGCCTGAAAGTTATAGATAAAGGATCTCATGGAAATGAAATACTTTCTTGGCAATGGAAATAGCCGGATTAAAAAGAGGGATTTATATCTCTTAGAGGAAATTTATCCTGAAGGAAACAAGCATGTTGGGTTGTAGGCCGAGCGATACACCTATACAAGTTGACAAGATGAGTGATGATGAGGATCTTGGCAAGGCAATTGATATGGGAAGGTACCAACACATAGTGGGTAAGTTGATATGTCTGTGACATGCTCAACTTGATATTGCTTTTGTTATTCGTGTGGTTAGCCAATATTCAAATGATCTAAAGCAAAAACATTTGAATGAGTGTACAAGATCATCAGATATTTGAAAGGTACTCCCGGTTTTGTCCTCTTGTTCAAAAAAACCGAGAAACAAAAGGCAGAGATGTTTAGAAATGCAGGCTCGATAAATGACCAAGATAATGGAAAATCCACATCTGGGTAATTGCACATTTGTTAGGAGTTGGTTACTTGGAGGATCAAGAAACAAAGTGTAGTCATAAGGTGTAGTGCTAAAGGAGAGTTTAGAGTAGTTGCTTTGGGATTTGTGAAGGCCTAAGCCCCAAGCAGGTTCTAGAAGAGTTGAACAAGAGCGGGAATTTTCCAATTACACTCTAGTATAGCATGGCAGCCATCAACATCTCACACAATCCAGTCCAACGTGACATAACCAAGCATGTTGAGATAGATAGACAATTCATAAAAGAAAAAGATAGATTATGGTATTATCCGCCTAACTCAAATTCCTATCGCAGAACAAACTGCAGATGTTCTCAGAAAAGGGCTGGCTTGAGAAAAATTTGAGTATTTTGTTGACAAGTTGGACATGATTAACCTTATAATCAATCTGAGGGGAAGTGTGGAAAACCTACATTTAAATATACAAATATTTACATTTATTGTAGATAGGATTTATTAGGCTATCTTAATTGTTGTATCCCTATAATTTCAGCCCATATTGATTGTCCATCACTGTATTTATCTCCTTGATTTCGTCCAATGAGAAGAATCTCACTCCCTTCAATACCATTATAAGAAATTAAAAAGGTGGCGGACCCTCCTTTCAGTGACAGTTAAGTGTTTGTTCATGAGTGGTAGAGGAATAGAGCAGCAAGGAAGTGAATTAATGTGCAAATTATCTTACATCAGCACAAGGTAGTGGAAAATGGCTTTGA